>JACXGJ010010187.1:0-22470 GCA_016801105.1 Esox niger | reverse complement strand
TTCTGCTTGCACAGTCCAGGTGGTGGTTCATTCTGTCATACGGTCCGGGGTATGAGGACAGATAGGCAGAGGCAGAACGGCTGTTTGGATAATAATCCATGTTTAATGAAAATGAACAAAAGAAACAAACTTACAACTTAGAGCAGACTCGATGACTGGGCGTAATGTAGCCTACGGCTGACAACCAAAATAAACCACACATCCGTGTGCAAACATTGAACATAAATAGGTTCCCCAATTGGAGGCAATAATAAACACCTGCCTCCAATTGGGGAAACCAAAGCCCATAGAGGTGGCCAGAGTCACCTCTTTTGGCCATGTCCTGACTATGGCCCCAGCCAGTGCAAAGATGGCTAGGGGCATAGCCAGGACATGACATATCTGCTTTAATTTTTAAGAGAACCAAAAACTAACAGTGTTGAACATGCTTCAGGTACATATTAAGTTTCAAATATAATAATAAATATAAAATTAATGGGAATATCGTTTTTGAATTCTGTGATTTTACTGTCTCTACATATTTATAAAGGAATATATGTAATATTTTATTATTTTATTCTTGACATTTATTGTGGAATCTGATTAACAGAGTAAAACCTTGGGATATGGCAAAATCTCCTACGTTCACTGAAAGAAAGTGTTTAAAATGTCATCAATATGTTTGTGTTTTTAACTTTAAGGTCATCTACCTTCATGATTATACACTTTTGGAATCTTACAATAATTAGAACAGGTATTGTCCTGGGGAAAGAAATGGCATCACATAGAAGGAATGAACCATAAATAATACACTGGCCATTTGATAGAATAGCTGCTATTCTTTGTGGTAGTCATTTTGTACTTTGCAATTATAAGGGGAAAGGTGGTCCTTACACACAAAGTTGATTAAAAAAAATTAAGAATCAAATTTGTTTTTTACAGATTAAAACAGTGGGATCTTAAACATAGTGCATTTGGAAATTATTCTGATGCATTTCCTGAAACCTTTACCTTGTACTGCAGCACAGAGGCCTCACTCTCTGTTTCCTTCATGTCATTTCAGATCTAGTTGTTGAAGTCGCAAAAGATAAATTCGGAGCCATTCAGTCAGAGTATCAGAAGGTAAGTGTGTACATGCTTTTATGTTTGTCTAAGCTTGTTCATTAGGTTTAGGATTTTACTTTTCATATTGTATTGATAGAAAAATGAAGCGTATTTCAAATGTTGCAAAACTGGCTGCTTCCCTTCTGTTTTAAAGCAATGTGTTAATTACCATTGGAAGCCAACACGGACACAGAAACAATTTTAACTGCTTTGGGCACTGTGTATGAAAGCAAACAGAGGGAGAAATCTGTTGTTTTTTGTTGAATAGCAAACTTTAATTAACAAGTTTCCTTCTTTGAAGATCTAGGCTTCTCCTGAATCTTCAGAAGAAAATTATTTGAAAGTTTGCAGACAGCACTTGATTTATTCATTTATCAGGATCAAACTGTTTTGAAGCCTCTAGTCAATAGCACTTCAAAATGTTGAAACGACGAAGGAATGTGCAATAATATGTATTTGAGACTGCCTTGTGCAAAACTGTCTGTATATGCATGTACATTTTAAGTTGATATTTTTTTGCTCCATCCACATATTTTGTTTATATGGCTTTGTCCTTTTTTGACTCTGCATTGCCTTTGTCTTCTGCATGCCTTCTTCATCTGACTTGGCAACCCTCAGCCAGAGAACATTGTGCTGACGCTCAAGGTAAAGTCTGCACACTACCTAGCCTCCTTTAGCCACCATCAACTTGTATGGTATTAGTCCTTAACCATTTACCCATTTCCCATCTAGCACTCCTTCAGTTCACTGCCATCATATCTAATGAACTGACCCGGCAGACAAAAACTGGTTGGCAATGATGTCATGCGTTGCGATGACAACGTCCCGATGTACATCATGGCAAAATATACAGCAACTAAAAAATACCTCAGCTGATTTAATCGGGTTATCTGACTGAATATAAGTAGTCATTCTCAGGATGATCCTGTCATGAAAAAGACATCTTGATCTAGTTGTTATGTGGTTATTTGACATCTCCCAAGATATCAAATAGAAAATGATAATATTGCTTGACACATTTTTCCCGGTGGGGTTGGGCTTTTGGAAACCAGGTCACTTATGTTAAATGGGCATAATTGGAAATCCATTCAAATTACTGTATAGCACTCAGAATATAGTCATTGGGTTTAAATGGGCCCCTGTACTGTACTGTAGTGTCTCTGTGATATTATCATCCCAATCAGTGATTCCACTGCATTCGTTTACCTAATTTACTGTAAATATGGCACAGAATCAGTTCAGCTAAGAATATGATTCATGGAAAAAATCAGCGTAGGTGCTCTTTGACGATACTGCAATTGTTGCCTTAAATGTACAAGTCTGGGAGAGAATTATTCCCCTCATTTAAGTTCACACATCCAGAGTGAGAAAACATATTCTGCCAAGCAATGGGCAACAATTCGTAATGCAAAAGGGGGAAAGAAGTCTAAAAGAAGAGAGATTCTGGAGTTGTATTTTTCCCAATGTTCTCTGATCTGAATCAGGAACTGTAATATTTTAACCCAGAGTTTTTAGCAGCAGCATGGAAAACACTACTGGGCCACATTTCATTGTGACTTTGTTGGGGAGAATGGGGCTATTTGTAACACAGATCAACTAGGGGGTCACTTGGGATCAAACACCACACCTACTCTACAGGTTTTTGGGGGAGTAACTTAAATCATGTACATGAGACAGAGGCTTTGTTTGTAAAGCAGGTTATGTTTTGAGGGGAAATTTGTAACATGAAGCGGTTTCTTTAAGAAGTAGCCCAAGGGACATTTTTCTCCAAGTTACCCTACCTGATAGACCTACATTATTTTCTCTGTTCATGCAACATGTTTGGGGTGATAAAAGTAATCAATATGATTAGCCAAGTAGAGTCAATGCTGATGGACAAGCATATTGCCCATTCATTTATAGCCTGTATGTTGCATCAGTTGAACTACATGTCACTATACAGTTGTTCTCATAGGTTTGCATACCCTGGCAAAAATTGTGAAATGTTGGAATTTATTTAGAAAATATGACTGATCATGCAAATGTTTTTATTTTATTTAAGGATAGTCATCATATGAAGCCATTTATTATGACATAGTTTAGTATCTCACCTTTTTAAATCATAATGATAACAAAAATCACCCAAATGGCCCTGATAAAAAGTTTACAAATGTTTACATACATGTTTACAATTAGTGTCTGTGTATAATAGTCAATGAGTTTGTTAGCTCACACGTGGATGCACTGAGCAGGCTAGATACTGAGCCATGGGGAGCAGAAAATTACTGTCAAAAGACCTGCGTAACAAGCTAATAGAACTTTATAAAAATGGAAATGGATATAAGAAGATATCCAAAGCCTTGCAAATGCCATTCTGTACTGTTCAATCACTAATTAAGAAGTGGAAAATTCAGGAATCTCTTGATACCAAGCCAAGGTCAGGTAGACCAAGAAAGATTTCAGCCAAAACTGCCAGAATAATTGTTTGTGATACAAAACCCCATAGGTATCCTTAACAAAAATTAGCTACATGGTCAAGTTGCCAGAAAGAAGCCTTTACTGCATCGATGCCACAAAACGCGCAATTAAAATATGCCCGACAACACCTTATATGCCTCACATCTTCTGGCACAAAACCATAACTGTTATGTTTGGAGAGGGGTCAACAAGGCCTATAGTGAACAGAATACCATCCCCACTATGAAGCATGGTGGTGGCTCACTGGTGTTTCGGCAAAGGCACAGGGAATCTTGGGAAAGTTGATGGCAAGAGGAATGCAGCATTTGATCAGAAAATACTGGCAGAAAAAGGATGTTCTTCTGCACGAAAGCTGTTCATGGGACGCTCTTGGACTTTCCAGCATGACAATGATGCTAAGCACAAGGCCAAGTTGACCCTCCAGTGGTTGCAGCAGAAAAAGGTGAAGGTTCTGGAGTGGCCATCACAGTCTCATGACCTTAAAATCATCAAGCACCTCTGAAGAGAGCTCAAAGGTGCTGTTCATGCAAGATGACCAAAGACAATGCATGATCTGGAGGGATTTTGCCAAAACGAATGGGAAGCTATACCACCTGCAATAATTCGGTGCATCTAAGAATTTAGAGGCTGTCATTGATGCTAAAGGGGGCAATACACAGTATTAAGAACTTAGGGTATGCAGACTTTTGAACAGGGGTCAGTTCTTTTTTTCTGTGTTGCTGTGTTATGTTTAATGCATGTGCCATTCTGTTATGACCTACAGTTGAATGTGAATCCCATAAGAGATAAAATACATGTTTTCTTCACAAATGGTACATATATTAGCAATTTTCCAAGGGTATGCAAACTTTTGAGCACAACTGAACCTATTCGTAATAGCATACCTGATAACGTGGATCATACATATTGTTACAATTATTTTTACAATTTAGTAGTTAAATATACGGCTTAAATTATTCAAATAATTTATCCAAACCTCAAATAATATCAACAGGCTATGTTATTTAATTTGTGGAGATGGAAATTATATTTTAGATTGTGCCAGCATGTTTAAATGTTAATAATGTCCTTTAAATAAAAAAAAGATCTTCCCTCTGCAACACTTTTGTTCGGAGGAAACGCTGTTAACGATCATACAAAATCCTATCTGTGTATGAGGCATTGCCCGGCTGAGCCACATTCCAGCCCTACTCCTGCTGATGTAGCAAGAACTCAAATTAATACCCTAGATACTCAATATCCCCCGCGACACCACCAACGTAAGGGATGTGTCGAACCCGTCATACTTATATCGCTAATAGTATTAATTTGATCCCTCTTTATACTTGTAAACATATTTTGATGTCATCTGAAAACCCGGACGTGCGCTTGATATGTACGTGAAACCTATAAATCAAGTGAGCATTACTGTGCTTTTACTCAACTTTCCCAACACTCATGCCAAAATGATCGAAATGAACTATGAACATTTGTCATATTGTTTTCAACTGATGGTTCTGTTATAAGCCGGGTGAAATTATGGAATGGAATTATGAAAAAATGCAGTATAGATATGGGAAACACAATAATATGGTCTCAAAAAAGTCGACTTAAAATACAAAAACATCAACAGCTAGAACAAAGGCTAGCAAACTACAGTAGGAATTCTGATTTACATGTCTTGTTTGAAAAGAGATTGGGGATATGCTTGTCCTTTTTCAATGGACTGGAGCCCCTCGTGCTTGGTCTAATCCAATTGTCCTACCTGTTTCTTGACAGGCAACCCAGCCAGACAGTGTTTACACAGACAGAGTTGTGTTTTGCAACAGAAGATGTATTTTTTCCAATAAATATATACAAAATAGTTGTATAATAGTCATGTTAGTCATATTATACAGAATATTATCCATATCCATAAAGAAACTTGTTTTGTTCGAGTACTTGGCACACCCCTAACCGCTACCACCACTGTGATATTTTCAGTAGTCACAGTTCATAATGACCCTCATACAGTAAATCACATTCATTGCTGGAAACTAGACAATTTTCCTGCTGTTTTCAATTAAATAAAAAGTATTGGGATCGTCATATGTCACACCACTATGTTAAGAGCAGTCTTCAAACTGCATCAAGGATCATACATGTGATGGTAACTAAGAATTTGTCAGCGATGACGTTGAATGCTACCAGAACCATCACACTTAAAGCACCTTTTCAGGAGAGTTATGGACGTCTCTTTTTCCTCTCCTTGTTATGCACTGAACGGCTGTGTGTTTTCTGTCTTTGTTGAGCGTATGCCAGTCGCAAGACAGTAGCGAGCCGCACCATTCGAATATTCACCTTGAGAATTAATCTGATCACATAGCATGAAAGCACATCAAGTGCCCATTGCCTATTTGCCATCTTGTTCAAACAGATGCTGGAAATGTTTGATGGAAACGTCTATCTAACTGTGACTGTAGTGGCCATGCAGAAGCCTCAACAAAGACAAACAAAGCCATGCATGTGTCGATTAAATGGCCAAGCTGTCAAAAAACTGTTCAGACACGCATGGTTTGTTCATTCTAATAAAAGTCAGCTTTGGGATTTACCACCTCTGATAATGCAGCGAAACAGATACCAGGGCGCAGGGGCTTTTTGTAACACTCCCTCCCAGTGAGCCTTACTTAGCCAATAGTAGCTTTGGAAGTAGGATTAACCAAACAGCCGGAGATTTAGGAACTTTGCCTAAAGTTTTTGAAATGAGCAGAATAGGAAAGAACTGGGAAGGAGAAAGTTCAGAATAGATTTGAGCCTGAGTGATAAGTGGCAAACAGCAGGTCTTTCTGAGCAGGAGGTTCATGGAGTTATTAAGAAGATTACGATTAGAGTGAACCAGTGGGGGCTGCATTAGAAGAGCAGTGAAATTCAGATGTTTAGATAAAGGCCTCTTTTGATCCTTTCATAAGGAATCAGCCCATTGAACATCATTGTGACCGGTAACATACGGTGTGGTGAATACAGATCCCATTTCAATATATTAAGTCCTCAGTTGCGATAGGAAGAGATTAGCTGAGATGTTGCATTACATGAGAGAGACAGTGTTCATCATAATCAACATGGTTGTATGAAAAGGTTAGTTTACCTATTTATAAAATAGGATTTTTTATTTTTATTTAATAAAAACAGGTTGGTTAACCTATTTATAAAAAAAGGTTAGGTAACCTATTTTTATCTACTACTTGAGTGAAAGTAAGTAAATTTACTTTCACTAAATCTGTGCTGGAAGTTGAGCTGGAAGTTTTTGGAACTTTTATTTTAGTATAGTGAGAATTGGTTGTCACATTGCGATTCATTACATAACTAAGTTCCTGTTGTAAACAGCATGGTTTAAATGTGAATGCAAAATGTAAATAACTTATTTAGAGTAATATTGAGTTGATTTTGAGTTTTTTATGTTGTCACATAACATGCTTAGACAATCATCACTGGGGGCCAGTTCTGTGAAATCAGTTGTATCTTGTAACATAAAATTTAAAAAAAATGTTTTAAGAAGATGATCATCTAATAGCACAGGAAGCAAAAACCAAAGAGTGAAGTTTAGCCCATTGAGAGCTTCTTATGGTTGTACCATTGAGGTTTCTAAAGTGCTCAATTCTGTGGGCAGAATCACTAACCCATCTCACCTAGATAGCAACACCACTAAGTAAAGTTGTTTCCATGTCTGAAGTAGCATTAGGCTAATTCTTGCATTGCACTTCACTAAAATTAGTCCCATATTCCTTAGACTAATTGCACATACATCTCTGGAAAGAATTAAGAGACCAGTGCACCTTTTTCTTTCCTTTCCAAAAAAGTTGAAAAGGAAGGTTTTGTGTGAGGAACAGAAGGGTTCAAATGAAGGGACAGCTGCAAATGTAACGCTTTTTTGGAAAGGAAAGAAAAAGGTGCAGGGGTCTATTTCTTTTTTCCAGAGTTGTATATATTAAAATCATCAAATCATCTTATGATTTGTTACATTACTTTTTGTTGATGTTTTACCATTTCTATTGAAATAAAATAGTATTTTCCCTTCGTGCAATATGGTAGGTTTCCTGTGGGTGCACGTTGTTTCAGGTATTAACCACGCCATTGTTTGTACAGTGTCCAAATCACACTGATTCAGTAGTCAAATGGCATCACTGTGCTGTGCTCACTGGCTTGTCACGCCTTTGGCACCTACTTTGAGGACAGCATCTCCGCACCATAAAACGCAGCCAAGACCTTCAGCTCGTCGTGTAGGTTAAGAGTTGCCAGCGCCTGCCAAGGGCTGTCAAGTCTCCCCGCTCTACTTCCACCTCTCTCCTCACTCCCTCTCTCTCTCCCCGTCCCTCCAGGCCCTCTACTATGAGATCGGGTTCGTGGTGTGCGCCGTGCTGGGCCTGCTTTTCGTTGTCCTGATGCCCGTGGTCGGGCTCTTCTTCTGCATGTGCCGTTGTTGCAACAACTGCGGCGGCGAGATGCACCAGCGGCAGCGGAAGAACGCCGACTGCCAACGGGGCCTGCTGACCACGCTGCTGTTCACCACCTCGCTCATCATCACGTGAGTCCGCATGCAGACACCGCGCCGTGTCGTCGTCGCCGGCGGCTGCTTAACTCCTCTCCCCGCTGAAGTTGTACTGGCCCGGGGGGGGGGGGGGGGGGGGGGGGGGGGGGGGGGGGGGGGGGGGGGGGGGGGGGGGGGGGGGGGGGGGGGTTTGTTCGGTTCTGGAAACTGGATTGAGGATGCTGTGAAAAAGGCCCCGGATGTGGTTTTCGGGAGGACTTGTGTCTCTCGTCTGGATTATAATGTGGGGAGAACGCTGGGAAAATATGATGTTTAGAGGTTGTCTGGTCTTTGCTCGATTTAACACAATAAAAGCAGACATTAATCACAGCATACATCAAGAGAGCCCCTGGACGTCTTACTGGAAAGGCCAAGTACTACATTTAGAATGGTAATTTATAGCTAAAGCGCGGTAGAGCTTAGCACTTGACATAGGCCTACTTTACATACAAGGGCTTCTGACTACATTTTTGCTCTTCTCACTTCAACTTTTGCTCTTCTCACCACATCTTTTTGTACTTCATCTTTATTTTACCCAGTAAATCAATTGAGAACCAATCTCATTTACAACGACAGTCTGATGAAAGGCGTGACAATTCCCAGACACATTAATACAATCAAACACTATGCACAAGGGTGTATTCTTTCAGTACGTTATTGTGTAGGAGACAGAAATAGCCCCTGGCTCTGCCATTGAGGAAGGAGGTTTCACCAGGCTTCAGTTCTCTTTCTCATGTTCTTGACTGGGGGGAGAGAGGGGGGGAAGAGAGGGGGGAGAGTGAGGGAGATGGGAGAGCGAGAGAGAGGGAAGCGTAATTATAAATTCCAGAGTGGAATCCCAGAGAAACCCCTCCAAGCTCTTCCTGAACCTCCCCAGCTGCCGGGTGAAGACGCCAAACCGATACTAATGAAGCATTTTCACTCGTCACAGGGTTGAAACCGCCTCCCGGGCCGAGGGGCAGGTAGTGCGTTACTCATAAAGCGGCCGCGCAAGCGGGTGTTTGGGTATACACACACTGTATACGCACATTATGAACTGTGACTGCACATGGTGTACAGACATACAAGTGGATAGTTCACGCACGCACGCCCACCCACACACACCCACACGCAGTGTATACCCCAAAGAGTGCATTCGCTGACAGCTACCGAGAATGGCTGAGATGCGTTACAGCGAAGCAGGGTATTTCCAAGAAGCATTCTTATTAGATTGAGTATTTCAAGTTGAGACTGGGGCGGGGTAAACTATTACATTATGCCGATTGATTGCGGAAGCATGTTCCTGGGCTATGGCCTTGAATATTCCCCCTGTTGCAACAGCCCCGGTTGACCCAAGTTGTGTGGGATTGTTGGTTGGTGCATCAGTTTTCAGTAAACTGATCGTTTACAGCCCCTTGTGACCAATGTAGCCAACAACGAATCAACGATGCTCTACCTTCTTTGTAACATTTCTGACAATGCTAATATAGTTCTGCAGTCGACTCTGGTTGTTGCTGGGCAACTCCACAGCATGCAGCTACACTGTCAGACAGGAGAATGAGGGATAATACTGTAGCAAAGTTGGCAGTGAAGGCTGGTGACTTGAAGCATTGTGTGGGAATGTAGATGACTAACAGTCTGCCTTCCCTATTTTATAATGTCCAATTTGTGACAATAGACTTGACTCATCATAAAAACTCTACAGCGGGTGCAGGAGAGTTGGAAGATGTGTAAATCCTATTCCTGTTGCTGTTTTTTTGTATTTGACTGTTATGGTTATGATATTATGGTTATGGGATTAATAACAGTTGAATAAATAACTGAGCGCTAGGGGCGGTTATGAACATATAGTTAAATATAGTGGATGTTTGCTAGGGCATTGTGGTTTAGGTTGGTGGGCGGGCATTTCTGCAGCTGCCTTTCAATCAGATGCCTAACCTTAAGCCTAAGTTATCCTTAACTGTTGCCCATACATTTGAACTGTAACAAGGCATTTTTCATTTTGAATTGATTGTGTTACCAACATAAATGGGAAATGTTAAGTGGCAATGTAATTGCTAGTCCTTAAGGACCAATAGCGCTGGGATATCTTGATAGCAAATGTTTTTGCACCAATTTATGGTGCAAAAACACCTATTTCTGAATGTAATTGTGGTTTAAAAAGTAGTTCCATACAAGGTAATTCTGGAGAGGTACGCTTGGCTAAACAGTTTACATTCAACGTAATCGTGTATCAGTAACGACCAATAGCAATACTAATATTCATACTGAATATATTGTGTTTTCCAAAATAGTGAGAAAAAAGTCCTGTGATGATGCATTTCAGACAGAACACTGTGGAACTCCAGAAGGGGGGTTAGCTGTTGACCAGCCATTCAAAAACTTGGCAGGATTGATATATTCATCTAACAGTCAGGGTCAAGCTTGTCACCCTTTGAATGTAACAGAGATTATGAATTTATATTTTTATAGTTTCAGTATTTTGTGTCAAAAGAATCTCTGGCGGTAAAATACATATTTATAACATCCTACTTTTGTTTTGCTAATATCTTGCTTTCATGCTAAAGATATTTTTGTAAGGGTGGCTTTTGGAGGCTGAAGCTATTTGCTGAACGTTTAACAGTGGACTAGCTCAGACAATATGCAGCTAAACCAGGGGGTGTATCAATTCTTATTATGAACAGTTGGGGAAAAGTATAGAAAGCAGTACAACACATAACCACCCTAATAACATACTGCTCAATCAGGAGGTTTTTGCCAGCAGACACCCTTTTAAGGAATGCATTCCCTAGCGCTAACTCTAACATGACTGTGCTCGCAGACCCACTGCTGAACCCCCAGGCAGTGTCTGTATGCCATTACCAGGATTTGAACAGCTGCTCGCAACTGTATTTCAAGGCAGTGACTTGGTCCCCAGTTCTTCACAGGGCAGGTTACCATGGGGGAGGCTATAGGAGGGCAGATGTCAACAATAGATGATCGAGTAGTAACAAGTAGGGTAATATTACTAGAGCTTCATTTTAAGTAAACAAAGAAAATGGTACCTACCATGACCAACCTTACTCCACTGATCCCTGATCTACTGCGTGAGTGGATTTTTTTTCATCTTCAAACCCAGCAAACTCTCACTTAATTCTAAACAAATTTGGTTTGAATGAGTGTAGGGAATGAGTTGTTACCCCAAGTAAAGGAGTTCAAGTATCTCGGGGTCTTGTTCGCGAGTGAGGGGCAAATGGAGAGGGAGATTGGCCGGTGAATCGCAGCAGCGGGGGCGGTATTGCATTCGCTTTGTGATGAAAAGAGAGCTGAACCGGAAGGCAAAACTCTCGATATACCAGTACACCCTCACCTGTGGTCCTGAAGGCTGAATCATGACCGAAAGAACTAAATCGCGGGTTCAAGCGGCTGAAATGAGTTTTCTCAGAAGGGTGGCTGGCGTCTCCCTTAGAGATAGGGTAAGAAGCTCAGTCATCCGTGAGGAACTCGGAGTAGAGCCGCTGCTCCTTTGCATCAAAAGGAGCCAGTTGAGGTGGTTCGGGCATCTGGTAAGGATGCCCACAGGACGTCTTCCTAGGGAGGAGTTCCAGGCACGTCTAGTTGGGGGGAAACCTCGGGGTGGAGAGATTATATTTTGACATTTGTCTGGGAACGCCTCGGGATCCCCCAGTTAGAGCAGGCAAATGTAGCTTGGGCAAGGGAAGTTTGGGGTCCCCTGCTGGAGCTGCTTCCCCTGCGACCCCGATAACCGGATAAGCGGATGAAGATGGTTTGAATCCTGTGTGTTGTTGGTGGGCTGAAACATCTCATGTTCCTCAAGCACAGTTGGCTTGTTTAAGTTGGGTAAAACATTTTGTGTGGTGTTCCATTTCAAATTTGTCTTTGTACACATGGAATTCATGGCATATAGGAGATAGCTTTAGTCGTTGCGATATTTATCGTCAATTTTCTCATCTGCAAACAGATGTTCATAGCGTAACATCTGTTTACAGATAAGAGTAAGAACCAGCTTCATAATAATCAATAGTGCGTGCACAATTATGAGGCAAGTGAGTATTCTTGATCATATCATTATTTCTATGCACATTTTACAACTTCAAACCATATAACTTTGAAAGCTCATTGAATTGAATCACTTTCAGGTGATATTTATTGGTGTAATGAGGGAGGGTGTGGCAACAGCGAATGACACATATCAAGGTTTGCATAATTATTAGGCTGCTTCATGACATTTAAAAATGCTTTTCAGACGGATACAACACTCTTGAAATAGTTAAGGTATTGAGGTGTGACCACCGGACAATCCAAGGTTTGGATTGTCCAGAAGTACAAGGTGTCAAGTGCTCAGAGATAAGGCCAGTATCAAGAAGGCTGAAACACGACCACCAATGAATAAGATATGCAATGTACTGTACACATTGGGCAAAGACATAACTGAAGACAGATGAAATGAGAGTGACTTGATGGACCAGATAAATGGGCCCTAGGCTGCATCACTAATGGACACACGGAACTGCTTCAGTCAGACACATGCCAGGTGGAGGAGGGCTACCGTTACGGACTGCTATCATTAAGGATTAGGTAGTTGGACCTTTTCGGATTGAAGATGGACTGAAACTCAACTTCCAAACCTTCTGCCAGTTTCTGGAAGATACTTTCTTTAAACAGTGGTACAGGGAGAGACCCTCAGCATTCAAGAAGGCCATGATCTTCTTGCAGGACAATGCTCCATCACGTGCTTCCAAGTACTCTACTGCTTGGCTAGCCAGCAAGGCCCACAAAGATACCCAAATAATAACCTGGCCCCCTTCCTCTCCTGACTTAAATCCTATTAAGAATTGTTGGGCCCTTCTCAAATGTGAGATTTACAGTCAGGGAAGACACATTTTAATAAATTGTCCTTTTGGGTTCTGTGTTATACTATAAAAATTGAGAGTTGGGATACTCTTCCTTCAATGTTTTTCCCTGGAGATCCTTCCAGACAGAATCTTACCCAGGACAGATAGTTTTACACTATCTGATAGCAACCATTTCACCTTCTTCCTTGATTATCTTAACATGTATGTGGTGGACTGTTGTTTTAAATTAATTGTTTACATCAAGTTAACTAGCTAATAAAAAGTAACCTGATAATATTCAATTACCTCACCGGTGTGTGCAGTTAGCTAACTAGCAGCTCATTTGAGTTAGCCTGCCTTAGTAGTTACAGTAGATAACTAGGCTTGTTAATAGTTTATTGCTTTTTCGCAGGAGGGCCACCAACCACAACCCTGTGCATGTCCTCAAGGAAAATGTAAACCAAGCTTATTTTATTTTAACCTTGGTTTAGACCTGTGGGTGCTACTGAGATTACTGTAGAGCTTTATTTCAAAACAGTCCTTCAGTATGTTACAGTATGTTTTCATGGCAATGTATATGTATATTAAGTGTTATTGTTTGAATTAAAATAATGACTTGTTTCATACATTTTGCATTTACATTTACTAATTTCACAAACACTGCTATCCAGAGTGACAGTTACTTCTTATTTCATTATTTTCAAGATTATATTCTGGCATTGCAGCAAGAGCAGATTCAAACACAGGCTGCTGCATTGATTGAATAATTGTACTTTAAAGGAAAGGCCTCTTCAGTAAAAAACACCTTATTTAATAGCTTTAGCTATGATGGTATTCTAGCTGAGGGAATTCAATTCATTTACACAGATAATTGTCTTATTTACAAAAAACAAAATTGGTTTTCATTAGTGAGCAATTTAACTGAACCAATGCTTGTTGTTTTGTTTCAGTTAGCATGTTGTCCAAACTCTGGGTACTGACCAACGCCATACTGATGAAAGTAGGTTTTCTAGGCAACAGTGATTAGCAAGTTATTCTTTCTTTGTGAATGACTTTTTCTCAGTTGTGACTTGTGACCTTGCAATAACCATTTTTATTTGACCTGAATTTGCCTATATTAAATACATTTTGATTAATTTCAGAGAGGGCTAAATGTTTTGCTGTTTTGAATGCAATTCCCAAACGTTATTCCACTACCAAAATTGTTGAATGCTACTTAATATGAAACCTCAATTTAATTATAGATATTATATTTTGTAAAAGGTAACACTGATTGTTCTTAATGTTAATCATTGCATCTGTTCTATAATTGTAAAGCAGGTAAAGCATGTTTTGGATCACCGGGTAAGGATCCTACTTGTGTGGTATGTTTCTGATACAATACATTCATAGTGATTTTACTTTTGTGAGATATAACTGGTTCTGAACCTTTTTGAAATAGAGCAGCACAGTCGAGGCTTCACCAAACATTCCTAATCACTGTAAATGTTATACATTAAATTATTGAGCTACTGTACATGTAACATTTACGCAGTGATTAAGAATGTATGGTGAAGGCTCGACTGTGCTATATGTAGCTCAATAATTAAACTGCACTTCTAAATCACATGGTAATATTCTGATCTCTGATCAGATGAAGAATGTTATTTTATATTCAAATAGATCTAATCATTTGGAAACAATCTATTCATGACATTCATTGTGTGGTTCTATGAATTAGCAGGAGGGCCACCAACCACAACCCTGTGCATGTCCTTGAGGAAAATGTAAATCAAGCTAATTTTATTTTTACCTTGGTTTAGACCTGTGGGTGCTGCTGCGACAACTGTAGACCTATTCCAAAACAGTCCACTTCAGTATGTTACAGAATTTTTTCATGTATTGCAATGTATTGGTATAATCTGTTCCAAACCACTCTGAAATACTTCTAAGATATAACAGATTTGAATGGACATTGAGCTCTTCGAATGAGTGTTAAGCCACCGATCTGAAGAGATGGAGAGGTGCACTGACCACAGTCGGGGAAGGATGCTAGAGGATGAAGAGAATACGACGGCTTGTCCTCGATGCACTTTCTCATGTATTTCATATTTGGATCAGGCTTGAAATAGAGCTGCACAGTTGAGCCTTCACCATACATTCATAATCACAGCGTAAATGTTTGAATCATGTCATTTCCAGTAACTCTCCCCGCTGCCACATGACTAATGACTCCTGTTGTGTAATTGGAAGTCATGCCACATGACTAATGACTCCTGTTATGTAATTGGAAGTCATACCACATGACTATTCATTGGCTAGTATGGGACAAACAACAGCAAGCATTTTGGCATTACATGTGGAATGAGTGCATTTCTTCTCTGAATGATGTGACATTATATGATATTAGAAATGCAATTGATGGAAAAACCATTGTGATGCTCTGTTTGTTGATTCATCAAAATCATTTGATTCAGTTTATCATAAATTGTTGCTAGCTAGACTTAAACATTGGTTTTAGTGACAGAGGCAGTAAAACGTTTTTTAACAACTACTGATCTGACCAAACACAGTGTGTATATGCTGACAATCAAAAGTTTAGTCTTCTTGATATAATTAAAGGTGTGCCCCTGGGTTTTATTTTAGCTCCTGTTGTATTCTTAGTTTAAATGAATGAAGTGGGAAATGCTGTTAAGTGGTGGCAAGCAGTATAGCTCCATCTATATGCAGAGGATGCAGTTCTATATTCATTTTTTCCTTCCCTGGATTAGGCTACTAAGGAGCTCCAGACTTTAAAGTCATTACAGGCTTCTCTTTATGGTCTCAAATTTTTCCTGAATGTAAAAAATAAAACCTGATCCGAATGCTTATCCATAGAAAAAGTAGCGTCCCACAAACACTTAGGTAGAGTAGTTGGTTGGATGACAAGCTTTCCTTAAAAGTCCACATAGACAACCTTGTGAGACAACCTCTTCTATTTTACAGAGACTGGACTTAGTTTGTCATGCATCCTTACATTTCACTACAAATACCAAGTAACACACCCACCATTGCACCTTATACCAAATGGTTGGTTGGACCTTGCTAGATATGCATAGGAAGTAACATTTGTATCTGTTCATCTACAAAGCCCTTTTGGGTAAACTCCCTCTTTTCCAATCACTATTAATCTCTTTCAACACTAGCAGTTACCATACACAATTCTATTGATGGTTGCCACTTAAAATCCTCAGGATATTTACTACACTAGCTACAGACTGCATTCTCCTATTGTGCTCCAGAGACATAGAACAGCCTATATTTTGTGATTCATATGGATATATTAGTACCATTAAATTAATTAGAAACTTTAGAAAAGGAGTGTAAATGCTTTTCTTTAGGCTGCATCATGTTGTTACAGTATAAAGTTTTATTGTATGTCTATTAACTATGTTATGTTTTGACTGTTGCCGCCTTCTTGGCTCCCTTGTAAGACACTCTCGGTCACAAGATGATTATCCTGGTTAAAAAAAATAAATAAAAATAACATTTTAGCCTAGTGGTTAAGGCATCAGACCAGTCAAAAGGTTGCTAAAGGTGAAAAAAACAAATTGCTCCTAGATGGTTGCTGAAAATGAGAACGTGTTCTAAGTCATACTTATACTAAGTCACACCTGTTTAAAAACAGATCACAATTACATTTTACATTACTAAATGTTTAAAATCAAACACGCACAAACACAATCATCATTGACAATGATTCACAACAAATGAACCAAGACTACTTATACTTACAGGAATTGTAGGAGAAATATGAATATAAAACATGCTAGGCCACTTACTCTTTCTGGAAACATTTGTTTTGCACTCAAAAATATACATAGTTTTGCCAATTTTCTGAGCATGCATAGTGCTTGTCTTCAAATGGCCCCATGATGTAATCCGTCTGTCAATTTCCAGACCGTCTGGCCCTTTCCAGAAACATTGACATAAGATACAGGAAATACTGTGAGCATTATAGTGTTTAGCCCGAAAATATACTTTGTACGGGGCATTAGATGTGTGTACCGATGCTGAATAATTAACAAAGTGGCCCAATTATTGTGTGGAAAGACTTTTCATCACTGCAGCGCTTTCTCCGGGTGCATATGTCACACCCCAGGGTGAGTTGACACGTGAACACACACACGCATAGTTTTATACTGCAGACACACAAGCGCATGCACACGCTAGCACATATGAATGAAAGCACATGCCCACATACATGCACACACACAAACAAATGAAAACTTTCACACATTTCTGCACCCTCTACACACAGCAGGGATTCATCGTGCACATTTCTATTTTTAGTAGAATCTTTGAATCAGTTCGGTTGTAGGATTTTAAGGAATATATTGAATTATTAGTACTGTTTTAACCTATACACAGTGTATGCACATATTATATTTCCTTTACATTAAATGGAATTGAATTCTCATTGCAATTCTAATGAATCAGCTAAAAATAGCAATGTGCATAAGAATCCCTGCTGTGTGTGAGACATGAGCTAGTGTGTGCTGCACTAATACCAGTAGGTTCAGCTATAACTATAACAATGTAATACTATAGATATAAAGGATGTTATGAAGATATCATCTAATACGATGCTTACAATAATCACAGTTATTGTCACATTTATTGATAGTTATTGTATCAATGTCATTCACGAATGAAAGAATAAAGTATGCCATTAAATGAAATAGCTTTGGCAGACTCGCTAGCAATTTCTCAATTCTTATGATTATTCCAGTAAGTTGCTGATACTGGTAAAGCCTCTTACTGGCTAATAAGCTGTTAAAACGGCAAGTGACAAACACTATACAGTTCATAGACGCTATTTGTGGTGGAGGTAAACTTAGTAAGAAACGTTAGTCAATTCAACTGTATCAATATTATCCACAAATGGCCAATTAGCTGTTAAAATAGCCAGTGGCAAAAATTGTTCAGGATAGACACAAGAGGCTGTACTGACACCCATCAAATGTACAGTTCTGTGGTGTAGTGGTTAATATCACAGCCTTTCCATGGGTGACCTGGGTTTGTATCTCGAGATGGCAATCATTTCTAATGCGGGCCGGCTGAACTAGGCTTGCCTGGTTTCTTGTTTTTGTCTATTCACAGAAGCACATATGAAAACAGAGCAATATAGTTCTGGTAAAACTCAAATTACCCTGATTGTTTAATGAATCCATGAAGTAATACACCTAAGTGATGATCTGCTGTTAGGGGATGTTTGAATTCCTAAAAAAAAATTAAGCAGAAATTAGGTACTCTGAATCACCCAAAGTTGATGTATGTATTTAACTGTTGTGAAAACAGTTTTGCGGGGTTTTAGCACATTTAAAAGCATCAAAACACAAAAAAGTGTCTGTTATACAATCAAATGGTTAAAAATACTAAGATTTTATAGCCTGATGCCTAAGAGCGACCACTATCTACAGTGGCAGTACATTGGTGCGTTAAATGCATTTAATTAGAAATGTGCACAAACAAGAGTGATTGGAAATACTCATTTGGTTTTAGTTTCCTTTCACAACCTTTATCACTTGGCTTTTCTTTTAGCTGATTGTGGGTAATTCTACATTTTGACATGTTAAAACAATGGTGAAAGCATGTTACTGCTTAGAAGCTTGTTGTGCATCAGGTGTAATGATCAATTCCATGTTGTCAGTTGTTAGAACTGGATATTTACAACTCTGAGGTTTGTGGTTTGATTCCGAAGTTATGATTTCTAATACAATTAATTGTTTTCGCATAGTCCGTCAAGCAATTTTGTTCTCTATTTAAGACACTTTGGGTTTAATAGAAGTGCATTTTTATCAACACCTAAATATCACCCCTCAATTTGATTTCTAGTGGTTATGGTTTGTAATGACTGAATTAGCATAAAAATTCATTAACATGTTAGGCAAGGACGTCAACTAATCATCAGGCAAGAGGACACGTATCGTTTCCAAAGAAATGTTTCCTCAGTCCATCTTAGCGTTATAGAGGGAAACGGATGACGCAGGTGTCACACCTTACAGGGGACATAATAGCTAACATCTTTAACCATTCAAAGGCTAAAGTAAATTCACAGGAGTGAAATAGAAAGCACTCTGTCTGTACCATGTTCTAACTAGCAAACATTGCCAATGATTACTACTGCTAGGAATACAGCAGCAATGACACTGCGGTTTTATGAGGAATATGGCTCAGACCAGTGCTTGTCTGTGGTCAGTGGAGGAATGCCTGTCGATGTATGGCATAACTATAGGTCTGAGAATTGCTGTGCTGAATGACTTGCACAAATGTAAATTGTGATGAAGGCATAAGAAAACCGTCAGGGTCACAATGACTATCATCAATAAGACAGCTTTTTAGAAATCGTTTAAATGTTTAAGCAAATACAAACAGTCATGTAATGTCGGTTGTGGAGCTTTTAGTTACTGCTGACAACAGCCTTGAGCGCTCACAACAGCCTTGCTGATATGGGTAAACCTGTCAAAAGGTAAGATAACATACCACTCCGTTTCCAAAAAAGTTGTGACGCTTTGCAAAATGTCAAGAAAAACAGACTGCAATGATTTGCAAATCATTTAAACCCTATATTCAGTAGTACAGTAGTAAGTGAACAAAGACAACATCACATGTTGAAACTGAGACATTTTATTGTTTCTTGAAAAATAAATGCCCATTTTGAATTTGATGCCAGCAACAAGTTTCAGAAAAGTTGGGACAGGAGCAATAAAGAAAAGTTGTGTAATGCTAAAAATCTAAACCTGGTGGAATATCACACAACTAATTAGGTCAATTGGCAAAATTTAGTAACATGATTGGGTATTAAAAGATAATTCCAGAGAAGATGGGTCTGTCAGAAGTGAGTTCACCTCTGGAAATGTTGTGTAATACAAAATAATTAACCTGGAGGAACATCTCACAACTAATTAGATCAATTGGAAACAAATCCATAACATGATTGGGTATAAAAAAGCATCTCACAGAGGATGAGCCTTTCATACAGTCATGCTCATAAGTTTGCATACCCTGACAGAAATTGTTACATTTTGGCATTGATTTTGAAAATATGACTGATCATGCTAAAAAACTATTATTTAAGGATGGTGACCAATGATAGTTGTTTGGCCAACATCTGTGATGGTATGGGGATGCATTAGTGCACATGGAATGGGTGACTTGCACATCTCTGAAGAGACTATTAATGCTGAACAATATATTCCGGTTTTGGAGCTACTTATGCTGCCAACCAAATTATGTATTTTTCAGGGAAGGCCTTGCTTTTTTTCACTTTCCTGTAGTTCTACCCATTCCTTGTTAAGTGTTGTCAGAACATCTCAGAACTCTGGATTTCTATACTCCAGCAAATTACAAGGGTTTGGTTTTGTTGGTGGCAGCACAGTTGCCACTAATATAGTGTTTGAAAGGCATTTTGTTATATCTGTGAGCACAGTTGCACATCTGAAGCAAGTTAGTGGCCAAATGTCCATCTGTATCCAACATTCCAAAGATGCTAAATTGGGAGTTGTCTGTGAAAAAGCCCAAACACTGGAACTACTGCTGGTCTTATCCTACCCGCCCGATTCAGTCTTGATAGATTCTGTTTTCCCACAAGAGATAAAGCAGCTGTACGTCGATCTGGTACACTCAGACAAACGCTAACTCTCCCTACATTCTTGTCAGAGTATTATAACCCTCCACTGGCGCCTCTCAAAGCCAACAGGGAGATTCTACTACACCGCACCATGGCAACAGAGCTCCCCTGAAGCTGTTGCCAAGGCACTAAACTCCTACCGTCAGGCCTTGTTGTCATGGGGGACCAATATGAAAGTGGCACCATCGTACTTTAACTTGGAGATACAAACATCTGATTTAACATGATACAGTACCCAAACAGATTTGCCCCAGAGAGGTTTTCACAGGAGTCTAAGGGGAGAAGTTATTACTGATAGTATGATCATGATTACTGTAGCATCATTATCAAGTTCTGTTGGAAAGTAGTCAAGGTCTGAGAAGAAGGATTCTGGTTTTAAAATCAATGTTGCTTCATGTCCCCTTATTCAAAATCTCAATTTGAAAGTTTTATATATTTTATATAGTTTTATTATTTATTTATTTATTAAGAAACACATCTGCTCTCTGTGTTTTGCAACCAAGACTATCCAGAAGCTCTTGAAGTAGCTGTGTCTTTTTTTAAGGTAGCTTTTGTTGTTCATGAAATAGCAGCGTTTTCTGTGGTAGATCAAGATATCTTTCATTCTTTTGTGTTTCTTGCTATCTTTAGATCGCTGCTCAACGTAGGCCTCATGAAAAGAATTGACTTTGGCCTGTATATGTATCGATTCTGTTTAGCTGGTTTTGTAGCCACATTTTTGGGACTGGTGAATGCATGAGCATCAGAATGTTATGCCCAAACACATACGGTTTCTCAGACCCACATGTGAAACTTCCATGCACACACACACAAACAGTATGAGCCAGGAGTATGCAAAGGACTATGCAAAGGACTATGCAAAGCTGAATATGTTCTGCACACAAATGATGAAATCACAGCCCCAACGCACATTCACAAACAAACGAATGCACATAACACCTTTGTGTGGTTGCATGCCCGTTACACATGACTCCGGCTGGAAAGATGGCCCCGCGGCGGTTAGCAGACGACTTACGTGCTAGCCTATTTTGAATGTTTTCATCCCGATCCTTATATTTCTTGTTAACGTGTCTGCCTTTATTTCCCATCACCAAGATTAACCCTGGTAAATTCAAACGGCAAACACTCTTCCTGTTGTGGACGGCTTGTATTAGACCTGAAGAGATTCCACTTTCCTCGTGCTGCGCCCTCATCCGAGAGACGAATTTAGGTGGCTCAAGACATTCAGGCAGAGTGGCATTTTAATGAACTTGATCATAAACAGCGATCGAGTTCATCGTCGACACTCAAGACCAGGTAGTGTCCAAGCAAAGCCCAGAAAATCTATGAAATGTATTATAAGAAGCCCTTTTTCAGAGGTTGTCACACCGGTTTTATACAGATACCCAGCCTTGCTCCAGAGGGCAAGCAGCAAGAAACACAGTGACTAGGAAAAACTCCCCAGAATAGTTACCTAGGAAGAAACCTAGAGCACAAGCACACTTACAGAACTTACACCGCACATACGGCACACATGATTGGCGGGAGCCTCTCTGACGATTGGCGGGAGCCTCTCCTGGCACCCCACCTATGGTGGAACCAGCTTCCCCTTAGTGCCAAGACAGTCCCCCGCCCATCTTCAGAAAACAAATATACTGAAATATACTGTAGTCAGGTGTAGCTCATAAGTAATAAACATCTTGATGGGTTGCGATGAGTTGTGACTGGGCTGAGGGAGCTGTCCACATATAGGGGGGAGACTGCCTAGAGAATGAAGAGCTCTGGTATGGGTGCAGGGTATGACTATAGAGTGAATATACACTAGGCACTCTAGTTTTGTAGTAGATTCAAGCATCCATAAACTGAATGACCCTTATCCCTGCACGCCGACCCGGATACTATACCTTATCCATGCACGCCGACCCGGATACTATACCTTATCC
>JACXGJ010010186.1:0-22452 GCA_016801105.1 Esox niger | reverse complement strand
GGTGGTGGTAGTAGTAGCAGTGATGGTGTGGTGGTGGTAGTAGTAGTAGTAGTGGTGGTGGTATTAGTAGTAGTGATGGTGTGGTGGTAGTTGTAGTAGTAGTGGTGGTGGTAGTAGTAGTGGTAGTGGTGGTAGTAGTAGTAGTGGTGGTGGTAGTAGTGATGGTGTGGTGGTAGTAGTAGTATTGGTGGTGGTAGTAGTAGCAGTGATGGTGTGGTGGTAGTAGTAGCAGTGATGGTGTGGTGGTAGTGATAGTAGTTATGTAGCAGTAATAGCACTAGTGGTTGTGTTAGTAGTGATGGTAGTGATAGTTGTTGTAGTAGTAATGGTAGTAATAGTAGTGCTGGTGGTACATGTAGCGGCGGTAGTAATAGAAGTGGTGGTGGTGGTAGTAGTGGTATAAGTACTAATAGTAGTGTTAGTAGTAATGTAGTAATAATACTTGTGGTGGTATTAATAGTTGTGGTAGTGGTAGTAGTAGTGGTGGTGGTGGTAGTAATTTTAGTAGTAGAGGTGATAGTAGTAGTTATAGTAGTAGTGGTGGTAGTAGTAGTAATTGTAGTGGTAGTAGTAATGATAGTGGTGGTAGTAGTAGTGATGGTGGTACATGTAGTAGTGGTAGTAGTATTAGTAATATTAGTAATAGTGGTTGTAATAGTAGTAATTTGGTAGTCGTGGTGGTAGTAGATTACTAGTAGTAGTGTGATGGTAGTAGTAGTTTTATTATTGTAGTAGTAGTAGTGGTGGTGGTGTGGTGGTGGTAGTTGTAGTGGTAGTAGTAGTAGTAATAGTAGTAGTAGTCCTAGTAGATATATGTACAAAACCGAACACACTGCCGTCACAGTCCTTAATTTCTTTTACTTGTTTAAAGTTGATGTGGCAAGTTCAGGTAATTGGAAATGATTTGGAAAGGCACACACCTGTCTATATAAGATCCCACACTTTACATCCAAGGAACTGTCTGTAGAGCTGAGAGATTGTGCTGAGGCATAGAGATCTGTTGAGGGTTATAAATTACTAAAGCATTGAAAGTTCAGAGGAGCTCAGTCTGCTCCATCATTGTGAAATGAAAGACATTTCATACCACCAAGACACTTCCTAGAGCTGGCCATACAGCCATACCAAGCAGCTGGGCAAGAAGTTCCTTAATCACGGAGGCAACAAAGAAACCCAGTGGCCACTCCAAAAGAGCTTCAGCATTTCTCTGCAGAGACAGGAGAACCTGCCAGAAGTATAACCATCTCTGCAGCACCACATCAATCTGGCCTTCATGATTGAATGGCTGGATGAAAGTCCCTCCTGAGTAAAATAAATGATGTCTTAAGGACTGTGAGAATAAAGAAACGGATTATCTGGTCTTATCATACTAACATGGAACTATTAGCTCTGAATGCCAGTGCAACATCTTGCGAAAACAAGGTATCGCTCATCATCTAGCTAAAATCATGCCTACGATGATGCATGGTGGTAGAAACATCATGCCATGGGGATGATTCTCAACACAAGTGACAGGAAGACTGGTTAGGCTTGAGGGAGTGATGAATGGAGCAAAATACACAATGGTCCTTGAAGACAACCAGACCCAGATCACAAAGGCAATCAGACTGGGCCAAAGATTAATCTTTCAGCACAACAACAACCAGAAGTGCATAGCCAAGTCAACTCCAAAGTGGCTTCAGGACATGTCTGGGAATGTCCTTGACATTCCAGCCAAAGCCTGGACTTGTACCCCCTTGAATATCTCTGAGGAGACCTGTAGATTGTTGCTCAACAACTCCCCCTCTTCCAATCTAAATGAGCTTCAGAGGATCTACAAGGAACAATGTGTGATTCTGCCCAAAACAAGGTTTGCAAATCCGGTAAAGGCATACTCAAAAAGACCCAAAGCTGTGTTTGCTGCCAAATGCACTGAATAAAGGGTCTGAATACTGACGTTTTTTATTAAACTAACTAGCACATGTGATTTCCCTTTGTTGTTATGGTGTGTGGAATGTCGATTGATGGCAAAAATGTGGAGAAACGTAATATTTTCCAAAGGCACTGGACAGCCTACAACATTGTGCAAATTTTTGGGTCCCACTTTCCAGACCCTGCTGTAAGTGGTCTTGGAGGTCTAGTTGGGGGCACTCCTCCCACTAGTCTAAAGGTCAAATCCTAATGTCCCAGAGCAGTGAAGGGGACATTGCCCATTGTAAGGACGGTGCCCAGTATAGGGACGGTGCCCCAACATAACCTATTTTTACGTGGGACATTAAACAGATGCCCTGACTCTGTGGATACTGAAAATACCATGTTACTCATTCAGTAAGGCTATCTTCACTAAATTCACGTTCTGGCTGTCAGATAACCTTGCCTAGACAATATCACCAACTTCTAATTGCCTCATTCACACCTTCTCCTCCAACCTGTGTGTGAAATAAATACTAGAATCTAAAGAATTTAATTAATTATATATGAAATATTAAACTCATCCACAGAATGTATTATGTATCTACCTTGAGTTGCTCTGGATAAAATTGAAAACAAAATAGCAGGCATGAGTTCAGTTTTATTAAAACGTCACTAAACTCACCAGAGTAGCCTGTTCTTTCCCGACAATAATAACATTCGCAAACCACGATCCATGCAGAATATTTATAATACTTCAGAACTCTCAGTACCACAGACTAAACATGCAAAAAATGTCCGGTTCCGCCGCAGGGCAAAGATGCTGGCCGCACTGCCACCTTCTAATCACTCAGTCAAACTCAGAGGCCAATGTTTGTGCTGTATACAAGATATCTGTGCTACCATAATGCTCTTTGCTGGTAATATAACGTATAGCTGTGGTACCTGGCTAGCGATCACATGTTACGCTACAACAACACCTTTCCTCTGAATATATGCAACGTCTAAAGTGAACAATGTGTCACGCGTGGAAGTCCAGGGCCTCATTTTTGTTGGAAAATGATGTTGTTTGACTATGTTGTGGAGGTCTTGGTTGCCTGCATGTTTTGAGGAGTAATGTGAGCTTCAGACCTCAGCAAGTTTGGAGCTAGCAGACCATGCCCAGTCGCCATGCCAGTGGGTGAGTCCCGTCGCTGGGATGTAGGGATCATTACCAACCACTCCCTCCTCTCTCTTCTCTCTGTCTCACCCTCCCTCTCACCCTCTGTCTCACCCTCACGCTCAGTCACGCTTTCCCTGTCTTCTTCTCCCTCCCTCTGTCTCTCACTCACCCACTCTTTGTCACCCTAGATCACTTTCTGTCTTCCCCTGCCTGTCTGTCTCTACTCTCTATGCCTGTCTCTCTGTGTAACACATCTTAAAAGATTGAAGACATTATGAAACCAACCCATCCTTGTGTAATGTATGTTTAGCATCTCCAACAACATATATACATTCCATTAGCCCACACACTCATCAGCTCCGTCTGATTTTTCGGTGATATATTGCCCTCTCGTTAATTAGTTACCCATGATCCTCCACTCTCTGAAAACAGTAATAGGTGTGTGTGTGTCTATTTCTTTGTGTGACCATGGACAGCGTCAGAGAAATGGGCTTTTAACTAACATGCAAAGTGATGAATGGATTGACCACAATGTAGACTAATGGAGCTGTGCAGCTAATTAGGCCAAGCAGAGCTGGGCTTCTCTGAATGCTTCCCAAATTCCTCCCTATTCCCTATATTTAGCATTTTATTTGACCAGAGTCCTGGTGAAAAGTAGTAAAAAGTAGTGAACTGCGTAGGGAATGGTGCCATTTGGTACACAGAGATGTAAATTGATTGGGCTGAGCTGGTCTGAAAGAGGAATAAAAAAGGCAGAGGGCACAGGGATTAGATCCTTTACTTGAATCGATTAATGGCTGAGAAAGTGACCCTATTGGGCTTCCATAGTCCATACTCCAACTTTCCCTGACTAGTCATTTCAGGTTTTTGTTTAATTTCTGTGTCTTAGTGAGTCTAAAGAGTTACATCTAACTATGATTTCATGTTTGAATCACGAGAAACACAATCTCTGTGGAGCAAACATCCCTTAATTAGGCTAGCGTAATCAAATAAAGACAACAAAACCAGGTCGTATTTGTACATTTTTCCCTTCTTATTCAACATGAGAACTTTCTGATGTTTGTCTCGATGCCCTCTAACCACTCCGCTGATAATAAGACTGACCACAGTTGAAGTCTGCCTGTGCGCGCGCGCGCGCGTGTGTGTGTGTGTGTGTGTGCGTGTGTCATGTCAGTGTGGCTTTTTTCTTAATGCATGCAAAAATGCAAATAACCCATCCCTGTACAAGTTGCCATTGCCTCTGCTGATAGGTTTTTCTGCTGAGGTAAGAGACAATTTAATGCAGAATTAGACGACAGCTCTGTCACTCTCCAGATCCAGTTACACCCTTAATTAGCTGAAACTCCACTGCACACCCATTAGAGAGAGAATGAGGGAGGGAGGGGGAGACAGAAAGGAGAGTGTGTGAGAAGGAGGAGAAAAACAGACGGGAATGGCAGAGACACAGTGAAAAAGGCAGAGAAGGGGGGTGAGAGAGTGGTTACATGTTGAGATCCCCATGTAAACAAACATGGACCCTAAAGTTCCATCGGGAAAGTAATGCTGTATGGAAACTGGTCGGTGAATAGTTCCAGCCAGTGAAGTGTTCCAGCCAGTGAAGTGTTCCAGCCAGTGAAGTGTTCCAGCCAGTGAAGTGTTCCAGCCAGTGCAGTGTTCCAGCCAGTGCAGTGTTCCAGCCAGTAAAGTGTTCCAGCCAGTGAAGTGTTCCAGGCAGTGAATGGTTCTAGCCAGTGAAGTGTTCCAGCTAGTTTATGGTTCTAGCATGTGAAGTGTTCCAGCCATTAAAGTATTCTAACCAGTGAAGTGTTCCAGCTAGTGAATAGTTCTAGCCAGTGAAGTGTTCCAGCTAGTAAAGTGTTCCAGCCAGTGAAGTGTTCCAGCCAGTAAAGTGTTCCAACCTGTGATTGGTTCTAGCCAGTGAGGTGTTCCAGCCAGTGAGGTGTTCCAGCCAGGGAATGGTTCTAGCCAGTGAAGTGATCCAGCTAGTGAGAATTCCAGCCTGGAAAGGGTTTCAGACCAAAAAGTGTTATAGACAGTGAAGTGTTCTAGCCAGTGAAGTGTTCCAGCCAGTGAAGTGTTCTATCCAGTGAAGTGTTCCAGCCAGTAAAGGGTTCTAGCCAGTCTCGAAAAATTAATAGAGAAAGAGAGAATAAAGAGAAAATATAGAGAAAGAAATTGGCCAAAAGAGAGAGAGAGAGAAAAAGCGAGAGACAAAGACAGAGACCCTAAAAGACAGACAGTAAGAGGGAAAAAAGGGAGGAAAAAAAGCCAGCTCTGTAGGTTGATGTAAACACGAGGAAATGAGGCCCTCACTTTGTCCTCTGTGCGTGTGTGTGTGTGTGCGTGCTGGTGTGTGCGTGTGTGTGTGTGTGTGTGTGTGTGTGTGTGTGTGGAAGTCACTGCGGTGGCCCTGCCTGACGTCTCTGCGGTGTTAGCCTAGTCCTTTCCACCTGAGCAAACTTCAGAGGACACCGTTAGATACGCTTTAAAAACCTTGTTTACGTAGTAACACTACAGGATGCTCCTATCCGCGATACGCCCAGCTCCGTCTGACTGACAGACGCGTGCACGAGGGGAACAGGGACGGTGCTCAGACAACGTGCACGAGAAAAACAGTGACAGGGAGTGGTTTTATTGTGTATGTTCACGCGTTTCATGAGTACAGGTTCTGTTTCTTCATAGAGATGGATAGACACCCGCGGAATCGCCAATACTGTGATCTCCCAAATTCTGTTCAGCTTGTCCCGCAATGTAGCGAGCGTATCTTTTGGAGTTCAATGTGTGAGGGATGTCTGTTAATCCTTTTTAAGATGAAGTCCCTTTTTTCCCCATCTCCATGTCTTTGTATTGCCTGTGCTGTTTAATGTTGTCAATATCATCTTAAATGTTTCTGGTAAAGGTTACTATAATATTATCTTGCTACAGGCATCCTCCAATCTGAATTCATTAATCGCTACACTGTGTACATCTTTATCATTTAATCTTTACTTGTAACTTGTACTTGTAATTCATAACAATATGTCCTGTAATATCACAAGACAGCCTAGTGTTGTTTTCATTTGTACGTCTACAGTAAATATAGACGGCTCATGTTCAGGTTTTATTCCTCTCAAATCTCTCAAAATGGAACCAACGGTGTAGTGGGTTTATGGTTATTTCTGATATGTTTAGGGAATTCTTTACCCAATTTCTCCATAATGGGGTTGAAACATGTCAATTATGGAAAACGGATACATTTTATAAGTGAATCTGAAAATTTAAAACGTGTTATCTGACAACAAATCTTTTGCTAATGCTTCATTCAGGGAAAACCAGCCAGAATGCTGCTACTGCAGCAGAAAACATTTTTCTTTCTCTCCAGCAGGAAAAATGGAGTGTCAACATTTAATGATATATATTTGCATTGTGATACAAATCGTGTCCTTGGCCCTAAACATAAGATATAGATCCATTAATAATACATTCAGATAAAGTGTCCTTTTTGCATTCAGCCCTTAATGGATCTGTGTGCGTCTGCGCGCGTGTGTGCGTGTGTGTGTGTGCGCGTGTGTGTGTGTGTGTGTTGGCCCCTTCACCATTCAACAGTGACCCTGGTACAATCGCCTCACGAGAAATCCACCTTGCAAATTCATTGAGACAGACATCTATCAAACCCGTTTACCTTATCAGATCCAAAACTGCCTGCAACAAAGTAGCAGGCGCGAAGACATTTAATGTTTCTTTTACAAGTAAAATATACACGTAACTTTCAGAATCCTAGGCTAGCTGTTTTTCATGCGTCTTTCACTCCCTTGTGAGAGGAACGAGAAAGAGAGGGATGAAGAAAAATAGGGACAGGGGGAGAAAGAGGGAGAGAGGGAGAGGAAAAAGAAGGGAGTGAAAACCAAAAAGACATTATATTTTGTTCCATCATTAAGCTGTGTCTGGGAGATGATGTGGAAGCAGTATGTGGTCCAGGGGAAGTATTTATAGCTGGTTGGAATCTTGCTGGGCGCCACTGATAGCTCAGATAATGGCAGAGAATGGGACGCAGCCATGTGTTCTAATGACACCATGACAACAAGACAAGGGAACAGCGAGGATAAATAAATGTTAGCCATTTTCTCCCTCTCCTTGATTCTCACTGTCATTTGCATTTTTTCTTGTTTAAGGTCACTTATAATATGCACTTGAATAATAATAATTTTTAGAAAATGCCATGCTAAATTATATGTATATTTGTATCTACATATAAAAAGAAAGATAAGCCAAACTATTTAACATGCAAGAAATTAAAAATGATTTTCTTGAGCACTAATAGTGTGACATTCAGTTAAAACGATGGCTGGGTTTGAAATTTTTCCCCTCTTTAATTCTGACGTGGCTGGTTGAGTGGATTTCCCTGGTGAAATAGGGGCGAATACAAACAAGATTTCACCTCATTAAACAGGAACAAACTGTACAGAAATTTCACTTACTTATGGAAATGACTGTTAAACAGGCACAGCATTATAAGGTCTAGCTGCCTCTGCCGAAAATGTCGGAGTTAAAAAACATTAAACCATGAACATATTAGCGTGGTAGCTTGGCAAATGAAGTCAAACTCCGACATAAGGCCCAATTACCAAGAGCTGTGATTGGGTTAAAGGTTTTGAGGTACACTCGACACACTGCGATGATGAAAAGGGACAACTGATTAAAGAAATACATTGACCTTAAAATGGGACTAATTGAATCATGCATTGTTTCCGCTATGGCGGAAACACGCAGTTAAGGATGTGACCACTTGTTTGGGCATGGTCGCTAAAGATTTCAGACAAAATGTATATTAAATCTAGATTGACTGTGTAATAGTCGACATGTCATTATCCCCATTAATCCTTGTGGCAAAATGGGTTATTGGTTCTTCTCGAGTTTCACCATTCGTTTATCCCATGACGGATGTTAGATTCACTTTAAATCAGGTCTGGATTTTGTACAGGCACACCGTGGCTCAGCTTCTCATAACCCGTTGAACCTTGTTGAGACAAGGTGTCGAATGTCAATATATTTGCCTTACTTCAATCTACAAAATAAATTATTGGAAAAATACAGGCGAAGATACTGATTAATCACCTTCTATAGACTTTTATACAGTTATCAAATAAGGTCTACACAACACACAGACCTTATTTGATGTGGATCGAAAAATGTACTATGGAAATAATTAATGGTAGAATAATATCCACCTTTCAAGTATTGCTGCTGAATTCTATAGCGATTATGACTCAAACTATTTTAGTTTGTATTATTTTTGTGTTAGTTACATAAAGAAATGTATCAGAAACCTTTATTCACAAGTTCCACTGTGGTTGTATGGTGCATAGACGTTCATAACTGTCCCCCTGGGTATTGAACCCAAAACCCTGGTGTCCCCAGTACATGATCAGGCCAAAAAAGGGTTAGACACCGACTGTATGAGTTGTTTTGCTAACTAAGAAAGAGCAAATCTCTTCAAGAAAAATATTGATTTGGCTTCATTTATTCCAAAAGTTTGTCATGTTAAAGGAAGGTTGACACGTCAAAGCTGTTCGATGCCAGTGTTTAAAGAAGTCAGAGCCGCGTAGTTGTGACTGTATTTCTAGCAGTGTACGCAGTGGAATATTTGTGGTTAAAAAGCATATATAGTAGCACAGTGGTTTAGTAGCCTTTCTATTTAAATAGCCATTTTTCCATTTGCCGTATAGCAGTGTAACTGAACCTCCGGGGCCACGCTGAACAGTTGAACAGTACAGAGGTAATGGCTGATAAACAAGGTAGTCAGCAGTAGTCAGTGTTAACTGGGAAAGGCTGGAGTTTATGAGCACTGCTTTGTGACTCACATTAGCTCTGATGTCACCAGCAGGACCAGGAAGGTTTTAGCACAAGTCCGCTAATTGAGAAGACAACGGCCATAACAATGACATTGTTGAGCCAAATAGACCCCCACAGACCCTCTCTTGGCCTTTCCAGCCATTCGTTCTGGTTCCAGTCAAGGACACGGGGAGTTTAATAAGTGCAACCTTGGAATTTAGGATGGTACCTTGCCTGAAACCCTTGTCTCTGTATCTCAAAACAATTAGCATCTCTCAAGAGGGAGGCACTAACACACATTCTCAGACACTTTAAAGGACTTGGATCTTGTCTCTGTTAGTTTTGTTTGTTTTGTTTTACCTGCTGGGCACAGCCTCCTTTATGGCTACCGTAACTGATTTATGTCTGGCCAAAGGAAATGGATGGCTAGTGTCTCCCGTAAAGAACAACAGTGGCCTGTTAACGATGCACTCGTGGTCAGTCTGTAATCCTGTATGGGTGGTGACTTTGATGAAGGTTTCAGGTATGTTGTCCACGTATGTTCCCGGCAATTTATTTAATCTAGTTCACAGTTTCGTCGTCAACACAAATTACAGCCATAACATATTGCAACAGTAATTGACACTCCATAGAAAATATATACCATGTTAACAAGAACACATAAAAACAGACCAGCTGTTGAATGAATTATCTTTGAGTGGTATCCTGAAAAAAACACAGCAGTGTTACAGTATTCGAGACCAATTAAGTTCTTTCGGCTTCACAGTTTAACATTGAGAACAGGACATCTTCTGTTACCAGTGAATCTAGCTAATAATAGTAATGCATATGGCGACGTGTTTTGATTAACATAATGGAAAAATAGCCCACGTAATTTATCTTCTAAGTCCGAGGGAGAGCGCGCCAGATTGGAGCCTGAGGACTCAATCCACCTCAACATATGCCGCCATTGTAAGGCTCCGAATGCGACTGGAAAATATCTATCCCAGACCTTGTTTCCTGGATATTTATTGAAAAACATTTGACTTTATGAGCTGCATGCTTAATGAACATCTACCGTGGCTATCAATGTTGCAGCTATAGGCTAGAGTGGGCTATAATTCTGAGTTTAAGTATCATGTCCTCGACACATACAAGCCTTTGATGGAATCTCCAGTTGTAATCTACAGAACGTACGCTTTTGTGTTTCAAACTAGCTGTGCAAATGTCTTTTCTTCAGTTATTTTTGTGCATTTCAATCCAAATGTAATCACATTATGTCATTCCACAGGGCTCTCGGTAAGAAATATCCTACATATAAACTGTTAATGATGTTTCCACAGACCTCTGTTCTCCACACTCTGTCTTTCCTTTCCTAGCAACAAACCACTGACCAATGTGTGATAAATATACCCATAGCCAGGGAGCCATTGTCTTTTCTCAGACAATTTATCACTAAAAGACAATCAGTCAGTTAAGCTTAATTAATAATTTCAGGGGGGTCCTCTCAACTTTGGAGGCAGACCTGGCTAGCAGCATTAGCCAGAGTGTTGTCGAAGAGGAAGTCAATAATACGGGTTTGGGTGTTTGCTCAGCTAGACCCGAGGCCTGTCAATGCATTGCCCCCTGAAAGAGATCTGCCATTAAAAGGACATGAGAAACAAATGAGGCCAATTTCTCCTCCAGTGTCCCGTCTGATATGTCAATAAAGGTTCCCTGAAGCTGGAGGAGGCTCCGTCATGGATTTTTTTCTCGCAGAATACAGACAACCAAATGGAATACATCTAACTTTCCTGCCTCCGACAGAGGGTGGAATCGGTCAGACAAAACCGAGGGACCAGTGATAAGTAGCAGCTGAGTGGAAACATGAGGTCAGGGAATGACTTATGAATGACGTTTAATTCTTCAAAGTGATTTGTTGTTTCATATCAAGACATCCACCAATAAGATGAGGCATTTCTTCATCATTGGTTGTATTTGTATGGCCAATAATCTTTATACCCAGTATGTGTACCAAGAAATCTGAATATGGGCCTTCCACTTTAAAGCCACTCTTCAATATATCCATTTGGTAAGGTTTTTCCTGTATTACAGGAAGAATAAAAATGAACATAGTCTTAACACCTCATCTCCAAAATGTATACACTAAGTACTATGATCCACAATAGATCAAAGTGTCTGCTACATGACAGAAATGTGAATGTTAAAATAAATTAAAACAGTGTCATCACCAATGGGAGTGTCACGGAAGAGTGCCTCATCTGATAAAACATTCCAGTAAGTGGATCCCATCTAACCCAAAAGCTTCACATGTCTTAACACTTTGCTAGTGACTGTACGGCCGATTGCGGGACAAAGTTGCGTAGCCGGATCCCGTTGGGTTGTTAGGCCATTGACTCTGCTGTGCAAGTCGGCACAACAGAATAAACGTATCGTTTTAATTTGGTCCCCACCAATCAACTGTAGCCGCGCTCTTTCCCTCCAAGTCAGTGCTCAGGTCCGCTGGACTTTCAGAAATGTTCTGACGCTTGTTTCCTCGTCTCATGAAAGTTTTCTGTCAAAATTTAGATTCCAAATGACACCCTGTTCCCTACATAGCGCTTTATTTGCAAGAGCCCCAAGGGCCCGAAAAGGTGCTGGGTGCATTGCAAATAAACTCCAAAAGGCCCTGGTCCACAGTGCACAATGGAGGGAACAAGGTGACATTTGGGACATGCGCCGTGACTCCACTCTGTAAATGAACAGGTGTCAACACGGTACCAGCGCTTCGCAGATGGCAGCATAATTACCATTGATTCTGGCAGTGTTTCTCGAGCAGGCCAAGGCCTGGACGCCCATGACGACTAACTAACCTTCCCACCTCCTGATGGGCTGCCTGGATTCCTCAGGGAGAAATCGAACCTCATTTTAACTCCGGAAGCCGCGGGAGCCACAGCAAAGGACCCTCTCTTTAATGCTAATGGAGGTGGATTTTACATTATTAAGAATGAGACCGACCATGGACTTCAGTGTGAAAGCATATCGGCACAGATCAATGGTTTACCTTAAAGCCACGAGAAATATATTGTTTTTCAAGTGAAACTTTCTAGCTATGACTAGTATGTGTAAGGGTGCAGGTGACAGCGTTGATGCTGGTGGAGCGCACTCTTTACAAGGGCCTTCTGTCTGCAACGTACTTAGCATATACACAAGACCAAGTATGACCAGGATACTGTTGGATAATCATTAGCCTAATTTTACAAGTGTAATTAACCTTGATTAGGCCAACGTCATTAAGAGTGTCCTGGCTCTGCATACAGAGGGGAGAAACAAAGTCCAAATGCCGTGGAGAACCAGCCTCCGGAGAGGAGACTGCAGAGTCAGTCAGCAGAGGAGGAAGTCTATAGACAGTGTCAGTCTGCAAATAGGAGACAGTTTATAGACAGTATTTGTCTGCATGGAGGAGAGACAGTCTATTGACAGTGAAAATTTCAATTGGGCATGAATGGCTGCTACTGGAACTGTCTCACTCGTCTTCAACCCATGTCACTGCTGACGACAGCAACCAGTTGAATGCTGAAGTGTACAGAAACGTTCTTGTCTGCTCAAATCCAACCATATTCCTGAAAGCAGGGTTTGAGCAAAAATATGTGGACATTTGCAACTACTCACTGGCCCCACTAACCTGACCAGTGCCTACAGTATGTAGCCACTTAAGAGAAGCATCCCCATAACAAGAGGCTGCCGCCATCATGCTTGTCGGTAGGTAATGCGTGTTTTTGACATCGGTGTCATCGAACCATAACACATTTTTCTACATGATATTGGGAGATTTTATTCCAGCTTGGAAATCCTTTGGTGAGAAATTAGTTCAGTTTTGCTACACTAAAGCCACAGCTCATATGTGAAGAATATGCACAATGGTTGAAATGTGCAGCTTGTGCCCGTTTTCTGATAGAATTTCCTGCTGTCCCTTTAAGGTAGAAATTTAACTCTTGGCAGCGTCCCTGATGAGTTTCTTCTTGCCCTTTGTCATCAGTTTTAGTGGGACGTCCTGATCTATTTAATGTCCACATGTTAACCTGTTGCCTCCACTTCTTAATGATCTGCTCACAGTGTTCAGTGATACATCCAATGCCTAAGACATTCCTTTCAATTCCACTCCCTAGCTCAACATTTCAACAATACGATCCTGTAGATCTTTTGTTGTCTCCTTGTGGACCATGACTATCTCTACAGTTTCAGCCTTCAACAAAATCCTAAAGGAGCAACAGATTTTATTAAGCGCTAATCAGAAAATCATCAACTTGTGTTCAGGATGACAAATTACCTTTGTATCTGACTTGGAATTTGATTGGTTTAATCCGAACGCAGGGACAACTTCCAGTGTAACAGTGTGCACACTTACGCAACCGAGGCACAGATGTTTTTTTCGCTTTAATATTGTTGGTTACAAAATCTCATAAAAGGTGAATAGAGACTGACGTGATTTGTCTGTAATCCAGCCTTTACATAAAACTACAAACACTGCATTTCCAATTAGGGTGTGTAGACTTTTAAAATCTACTTTGTGGGTGCAGCAACTGATCGTCCATGAAAATGATCGATTATAATTGCTGTGTTTACAAACACTGGCAGGAAACTAGCTCACATTTTGGGTTCTGAACACGCTGTGTCCCAAACATTTGAACTACGCTCACAAATCCAAAAGTGGATGTAGCAACCGCTGATTAGACCTTTAAGACAGGGATCACTACTGAGGGATACCAGAAGAGGCCATGCTTTATTCAGCAGCCACGCACCCACGCACACACATATCTTCCTGCACGCACATAGTATCTTGCTCTGGTCAGGTGTCGTGATTCATTATATTTGCAGATGATTTGCATAATGCAGGAGGCATCAAATTAGATTTGCATAATTCCTTTGATTACACTTGTTAATAAATGTGAGTGACATTGATGTACAAAATGGCCTGGTATAAGGTTAATAGTGGATGTCACCTTCCAGGGCCTGTCCCCTGTCTCTGTGCACTGATCCGTCCCGCGAGCACACAGACACACCTCCAGTCGCTATCCCACTGTACATTCCTCTATACGTTTCACAAATCACCTCTGAGGCCTTTATGCACCCTCTGCATCTGTTTAATACGACTGTGTATCGATTGGATTATGTAAGTCAGAGCTGTATCGTGTACATTTTGGAAACATCTGTAGTTATCTTTATCACTACCTTATTCCTAACTTTAATTTACTAGTACGTGCGCATACACATGCATGCACACACACACGTGCACGCACAAACATGCATGCACTCGAGCTCATAGGCTTGCGCAATGATCGAAGGTTCGTCTGTAATTATGTGCAGGTACAAGCCGGGACGTACCATTGATGGGGTGAACAGTCACAACATTGGTCTTTCTTGGCCCATTTAAGCCCATTTACTGAGGTAATTATTGACAGAGGGCTAAAATGTCATTCGTCAAGGAGGGTCCACATTGACAGGGTTAGAAAATACTGCGAAAGACTCCTGATCAATTAAATCAATTGTACTGTTAAAAGGGAAACGTGGGACATTTTACTCTATCCATTTTATTTTTATGTGAGTATATGCGATTGGAGAATATTGGCAATGATCATATACAGGGAAACCCATTCACTGTATGCACGGCATGGTAGCCCATCTCTCTTTAGGGTCTAAGCACTGGCCATTTGTCAGAGACCAAAGGGTTTCAATCTCTTTTCCATTTCATTCAGAAAGCGGCGTCGTTTCATTTTCCCCGACCGGAGACACGGACGTCGTTTCATGAAGTGAAAAGGAGTGCGGTCCCACGCGCAGCACCAAGATAAAGTTGGAGGTTTACAGCTAGCTCCAGAGCGGCTGGTAATGCATTATTCCGTTAAAGCAATGATCAGGTAGTGTTGGATGAATGGGAGATGTTCAGCACCATTACTGCCTGGCACATCAGTGAGGCATTATTACATTATCGCTGCTCTTTAGTAGGAGATTGGGTGTGTGACCGGGTTCTGAATACACTCATCCCGCTCTCGCCAGCGTAAATTGCAGATTGGCTCATTGACTTCAATGATAAAATGTAAAAATTGCCAGTAAAAGGAACATAGACTCAGGTTCACTCCTTAGCTGTTTGTCAACGGGCAGATGTGACTCAGACAGCAGCCGCTGAGCATGTTAAAGAGACGCTTTTCATCTCCCAGAGACGGAAAGGCAATGTCATTTAGGTCTGGAAACCGCTAAAGCAATATCTCACAAGACATAAACATTTAAAGGAGGCGAATTCTGCCTCTGGTATGTCATACCACAGTGCCTCTGTCCAAGATTAAAACTCCCCACAGGGTGAGATAAAATTTAAAAAGTCAAGGATAACATAAAATTACACAAATAACTAGCCCCGGGTACTTTTACTGTACACACAGGCACATGGCAATAGCCTTGTCTTGATACAGCAGTGCATATATATTCAAATGTTCCCCTTTGAATATACCATATCAGATTATCATGCCTAGAAATGTAGCTGACAAAAACTGCAGTTGTTATTATGTAGATACAAGTTAGTACTGTAGTTAGTTACTAGTTATTAGGTGGTTCTTAGATTATTTAATAGATATGTACTGGATATTAGTTATACATTTTTTGGTAGTTATTACTTACTTTTTTATTAATAGATATTAGTTAATTATTAGCTGCCAAGTTACTTGTTCATTGCTAGTTATGTGACCAATTTGGTGCCTGTTTTCAAAGTATTTCTGAGCACAATACAGTATAAGAAATGTGGTGACCAGTGTCCTCACCAGACCTTTTGACCTTCTGGCAGTGTCAGTTTGCAGTTAGAAAGTTAAGGCCTTCAAATGTTATTACAATGTTTATTGGGCCTAGATAGTCCATTCTCAAAATGGAGGCCGTTGGCTAATGTTATTCCTCGCAATCCTCTGAGCACAGCATTAATCCACGATAATTGCCCTGGAAGAAAGCAAATAAAGACAAACTAATGGTTAGCCTGATCATCAATTTCAGGCCTTCGACTCTACATTGCCCTACATTTTTATCCGGGAAACATCCAGTTGCTGTAGCTATGTCTTTGAATAGCCACTGTTAAGTGTATATTATCCTGTCCTTGGCTGGGGAGAAAACGCAGAGAAATCATTAAAGCAAATTAGACTATTAACATTCCAAAGAGCATTTGTCTTGTGGATCAATAGGCCCTCATCTTCTTTAAAGGACCCTTTGGTGTCCTTAAGCCATTATGAGCTAGATTATGACTATAGTCAATTCATTACATGCAGACAGACAATAATTATTGACAACATTGAAAACAATAATAACTTCAAGTGCACAGATTTTCTTTTAGTAATTCCTTAAATTTTTTCTAGAAATATGTTTATTTTAGGAAACACACTTTATATGTTCTGTAAATATTTGGTTGCATGTAATAAGAGTTTAAAAACAGTGAAATTATTATTGACACGCTCTGTCTGTCTTGCAAGTATTTTGTGGTTTAGACTTGAATTTAAATGCATCCACTCCAAAATGTCGTCTCCTGGCAAATGATTTAGTCGCCGCAGTTCAAGCAACACTTTACCATATGACTTCCTATGCTTTGCTAACTGTGTGTGAAGACGCCATATTCCATGAATGGATTGAATCTGCAATGTACCATTTGAAGATCTGTGATGCTCCAATCAACACCAAGATGTTCAGACATTTATTATTGGATCATATTACCGCCGTGCCTTCTGTGTGACGTCACAGCCAAACATTTATCTGTGTCTGTTTTTGAACCCCAACCCCGCCCCCAACGGAAAAAAAACGAATTCACACATATATCATTTGACTGTGAACAAAACATGTTTTGTTCACATTTAATGCACTCTTAAAACCCAAACGGGTTTGCCTGTTCTGAGGGCCGCTTTCTCCTGTGACTTGATGTAGATTTGATGAACATGACACATCACCCTAATCTCCTCACGTGAACCTCAGCCCGTCTGTGGACTGTGATTGGTATTGTTAAGGACCGATACACGCCCCTCCCGCGACACACACCCACCCCACCCAGCACCACCACGCTTCCAAGCCAATAATAGCCCTAAATGGGAATAAAATGACTTTTCACTTTTTCATCAGTTGTTATGCTAAAAACTGTAACCTTAAAGTGACCGCTGTCGCGCATATGTGGATTGGCTTTTGCTCCGCGGCCTTCCGCGCTGAATAGGCCGAGCGGGAGATCCTTCTGTTCCCCATATGGCGCCATTGTCTTGGTAATGCCGTACAATGCTCCCCCTCGGAGCTTGCTCCGGGCCCTGCTGCTAAAGAATAAACTGTTGGTTTCACAGAGGCAGGAGGAGGCAGGGGGAGGCAAGCTTGGGACAGGCAGGAGGCCCGTGGACATGGAGCCTGTGTCCCAAATGGCGCCCTTTCCTCCTATGGTGCACCTCCGCTGATGTTTTTTTTTGCCTGAAAGTGGCAGCCTGCGTAGGGGACAGTGGGCCACTTGGGACGCACCGAGAGGCTGGCTCTGAGATGCGGGGCTCCCATACGCGTGGCAGGTCCTGCTCCGTACCCCCTCCAAGGACACTGACAAGCGGCCAGGCTCCAGGCGGTGGGAGGCAGAGGAAATTGTAAGCATTCCTGGTCCTGATCGGCACGCCGGGAAGCAGGGAGGCAGAGGAGGCAGGAGGAATTCTGCGTTGTACAAAGAGACGTTTGGAAAAGTTCTGGAAGATAATGATTGGCTCGCAATTGGAAATGGATAGGTGATGGCTCAAATGCCGCGATTTACCGGATTAACACAGATGCTTTCTCTAAGGTGCCTTTAAATCCATTGTAGGAAACGGAGGAAAAATGATGTTAATGCTAAAGATGGTCTTTATTCCACGAGGGCTGGGCTGGTGGTGACTGGGATTAAAATCCTTATTGTTAGGCACCTCCATGATGTGTCAGGATAACTCTGGTTCAAAAGGCTTTAATCCTAATCCCATTAGTTAATGATATCTTTACTAGATTATATGCATTGGCCTGATGACACACATAGGCTGCTGTTAATGTTTATACACACACACACACACACACACATTTATATATATATATACCACTCTGGAAAAAATTCAGAGACCGCTGTACCTTTTTCTTTCCTTTCCAAAATGTTGAAAGGAAAGTTTTGAGTGAGGAACAGAAGCGTTCCATTTCCGGTGGCCTCTTAATTTTAACCCATTTGTTCCTCACTCATTACCTTCATTTTTTACTTTTTTGTAAAGGAAAGAAAAAAGTGCACTGGCCTCTTAATTTTTTTCCGGGGCTGTAGATATGTATATACAGTACAGGAAAAGAGTTTGGGCACACATACTCATTCAAGGGTATTTCTTTATTTTTACTATTTTGTACAGTGTAGAATAATAGCCAAGACATCAAAACTATGATAGAACACATGTAATCCCAAAACCCAAAAAGCAACACTTTTTCTTGACAACAGCTTGGCACACTCTTTGCATTCTACCAACCAGCTTCATGAGGTAGTAACCTGGAATGCATTTCAATGAACAGGTGTGCCTTGTTTAAAGTTAATTTGTGGCAGTTCTTTTCTTCTTAATGTGTTAGGGTAGGTTAACAGAAGACCATCACTATGTCTTTACACTAATATTATGTCAAGAACAGCTCAAATCAGCAAAAGAGAAATGACAGTCATGACAAGGCTTAAGAGAATGTCATGACCTTTGAACGCGGCCCACATGAGGACTGCCACAGTAAAGGAAGACCTGGGGTTATCCCTGCTGCAGTGGATAAGTTCATTAGTGTTACCAGCCACAGAAATCGACTTTTAACTGTACCTCAGATTTTAGCCTGGAGGAGGATCTGTGATGGTGTGGGAGTGCTTTGCTGGAATTCAGGGTACAATGAACCAGCATGGCTATCACAGCATTCTGCAGCAATATGCCATTTCATCTGGTTTGCGCTTAGTGAGATTATCATTTGCTTTTCAACAGGAGAATGACCCAAAACACACATCTAGATTGTTTAAAGTCTACTTGACTAAGAAGGTGAGCGATTAATCATCCTGGCCTCCACAAAAACTAAACTCAACTGAGATGGTTTGGAATTAGTTGGACCACAGAGTGAAGGAAAGGCAGCCAACAAGTGCTCATATCTGGGAACTCCTTCAAGACTCTTGGAAAAGCATTTCAGTTGAGCCAAAGGTGGGCAAAGCTGTCATCAAGACACAATGTGGCTACTTTCAAGAATCGAAAATATGAATGACTTTTGAACACTTTTTTGGTTGCTACATGATTCCATCTGTTATTTTATAGTTTTGCTGTCTTAACTATCATTCTACAATGTAGGAAATAAATGTAATTGTAAAAACAAAGAAATACCCTTAAATGAGCAGGTGTGTCCATACTTTAGATTGGTACTGTGCCATTTGCTGTTTTAAAAACAATGTGAAAATAAAATGTTCGACTTATATAATAAATTATAGAGCATGCCATAAATAATCTCTGTATTTTGATGAGCGATCAATAATGCATCATTCATGCTATCAGTTAGCTTTCTTAGGTTTTCGCTTATTGCGTTATCCTTCCTTTGTCCATCTTTTGTCTAGTCTTAGGGCTTGAGGGATATTTCCTTCCTAGTTTTCATTGTCTTTTGGTTTGTCAGTACTGTAACCGATATTAAACTAATGAGTCAGGCTGTTGCTGACTCGTCAACTAGCTAACACTAACTAACAACAAATAAGGAGCCAGCAGAACACTAATTGGCCCTGAGGTCACCAGTCATTACAGTCCTCCTGCCTTTACGGTCCTCCTCGAGTCATCAAGGCAGACAGAACAATGTGGGAGGTAGATTTATTAACTTTAAACCTTTTCTTATTTAATTGTTGTATTATTACTTTGTGTGTGTGTGTGTGTAGGGGGTAGGGATGGCCAGCCTCAATCTCTAATGTTTTGAAAATGCAATATATTTGCCCATGTTTTCTGGGTGGAATTGACACACTGTGTCTATGTAAAGAGGATAAACTGAGGATGACGTGCTGCAACATTGTCCCAAGGTCTAAGCCTTTTTCATAAAAAATGACGTGTGAGATTGTTTGAATAGAATCATAACCTGGATCATTTTACAATTTTATCATGAGTTTTACCACAATAAATAGGTAGAAAAAACATGAAATAGTTGTATTATTTAGAATTACAGTGTAATAGGCCTTTATTAAAATACAGCATCGAAAGACCCAGTATATGACATATAGTCAAAACAATTGTGATTCAGATCTGTTTTCTATTATCTGTTTTAAGAAAATGTACATTATTTACCACATTCAGTCTCGAGAGTCAGTTTGGTGATGAGACAACTTCAGGGAGAGTACATGGGAAAATCAGACCAAATCCCAATGCGACACGGCCTGTTAAGGTCACAGCCCTAAAGACCGGACTCTACTTTCAGAATGCGTTACTTACGCCAAATGGTCAGGGATTTACCGGCAATTACCGGACGATTGTCTTGTGTGTATCGTGTCACCCCAAAAATAACACTGCATCACACAATCCCTGCATCGCAAGGCCCCGACTTTGAAAAGGAACAGAAGTTCCCGTCATAAACACACCAAAGGAAGACACCCCAGAGGGAAGGTAAAATGAATGATGGAGTTTGGTGTCTTAGTGGTTCATTTCTGGAGTTTCACTCCATACCCAAGGGCGGATCTTCGGATAGTCCCGCCCTGTGGGGGGTGTGTGTCGAACACGCCTCCCTTGTGTTTGTTCTTGCAGTCGATCCCACATCTCCTGCCTCCCACTCTGTCTTCCTGCTCTCTCCACTTTAATAAATTGTGTCGCCACAATATCAACGTGAGAAGTGTTGGAACAAGGCTGGGGGACTACAGGGCTGCTTTCCATACAGCTCCCTATTCCATTCGTAATGCACATCTTTTCAACTGGGATCGATAGGGCTTGGAACAGATTCAGGGCCCTATGTAGGGAACAGGTTGCCATTTGGGACTCGGATGCTAGGAGGGGACTGTAGGCTTTGGGATTGGAGGGGTCAGCTGGTCAATGAATATGAAGGCTTCTCCTATTATAACTTTGTCAATGACAAATAACAAACTGTTGGTATATGAAATGCTACATTGCATCATTTTGTAGAGGACAAGGGACATTTTCAGCTTGGCTGCTCGTACAGCAGTCTCCGAGCCTGGCCCTGGAAAAGCAGTTTGTTTGACCCTAAGGAGTGAGAATTGACAAAGCAAGCCAGGAGCATTTGTTTCGTCCGCTAAGCCAAAGATTGAAAATGATTTCCCAATGCCTCGTTTGAGATCCGCACGAAGGGGGTCATCAATTATGTCCTGAAACGTGACACAATATTGTACCTATTTTACTGACCACTGCTTTCCACTCGACCAGACAGCATCTCTTCTATCAGACCGTTATTGATGGTGAGCAAGAGCAATACAAACCGTGTGGGTTTATCCATACTTTCTGCAAAGCAAGATACATTTTTTTGGGGAGGAGATAGAGACAGACCTCGTCACGGTTACACGACTACCGTTGTGTTTATCGGAATAAGAAAAACAATAATAATAGCAACAATGATTCTGATGATTATAGTATTTATCTGTATTAAATGTATTTATACAATGGGCAGTGACTGTAGTCAACGTCATATGTTTTCTAGTCAGCGTACCACTGGAGTTCTTCTTGAAAGTCCTAATCTGCTTTGCGGTCACAATATCTGACTTGAAACAGTGGCCAGCCACAATTCCTTATTATCTGTTTATTAGGCACAGAGCTGGGAATAGCAGAGTTAACCACTGGAAAGGAGAATGGGAGAAAAAAAAGAGGACGTAAAACCATTGTAACATACCTATGTACTGTAAAACTTCTTAAAGCACTGCTGTTTAATCTTCATTTTGCTGGGAGAAGTGTGGAGGTCTTGTGAAAGCCAACTGTTTTTGTGCAAATGGAGTTGTAAATTGCTTTTTTTAAGTGCCCTGCACCAGGGTAATGTCTGAAGGTACGGACACAGCAATCCACTGGCAATGATTTATGTGCCGGGGCAGCCACAAATTGACTTGTATGCAAGAAATGTAAATGGGACTGGGACGTTTTGATGGAGAAGCTCATTTCCAGACTTAAATGTTTTAAATTAACCACGCAAACTCACAAGGCACAAATGTTAATGGACATTTTTTTCTTCGTTTTCTATCCCCCCTCAGATTTTTTCTTCTTTCCCTTAACGTAATCTACATTACAGGTCAATTTATTATACAAACAGTGATATTGCTCCCAGATTTGCAAGGATCAATGGATTTGATGAAGAGGATTCATTTCAGGAAATAAACCTTTGAAATTAGCCAGGGAACGAGTTACGTAAATATTTGAAATTATATATTCTGCTAGTGTGGTCGAGCATGGGACAGAGTAAATCAAATGGAAGGTCTACCAAACAACCACAGAAAAAACGTAAATAAAAAATAAATAAATATATATAGAATAAATATAGTCAGTAAATCAAATGGAAGGTCTACCAAACAACTACTGACACAATATAGATAAATAATATATATATATATATATATATATATATATATATATATATATATATATATATATATATATATATATATATATATATAT
>JACXGJ010010185.1:0-22470 GCA_016801105.1 Esox niger | reverse complement strand
TCTCTCTCTCTCTCACAGCTGCCTATCATCATGGTGGTGGCCTTCTCAATGTGTATCATCTGCCTGCTCACAGCTGGTAGGAAGATGGACATTCACCTACATCTGTTCTCCCCTTGTCAGCCCCTAGTCAAGTTCAGCTGAAAAGCTTTGCTTACATCTAGATACTTAGCTTTTGTTATCAGAATGAATATTTCCTTTGATGTCCCTTTTATCTGGGGTGGTTGTCTTTGTCTCATCAATGTCTTGATCTCTGACCTCTTGTCACCCTTGCTCCCCCCCAGGTGACACCTGGACTGAGGCGCTGGCGTACGTGTTGTTCTGGGGAGCGGCGGCCGCCGTCACGGCTGCAGTCATCGTCTTCAACGGGCGTGACTTTGTGGACGCCCCCAAACTCGTGCAGAAGGAGAAGATGGACTGAATGTGTCTGAACGGAAAGCATTTTGGCCCAGCAGGCTCCTGTACCTCTTCGTCACCGTCTTCATCCCGCTGTTCTTCGTTTTCCTCTTGGTTGCTGGAGGCTCAGACCCCTACTGACCCGACTAGCACACTGTCCTCCTTGGAGGTGTCCCATTTCCTTTAAAGTGCACTGGAATAGGGCGTCATTTAGGACGCAAGCCTAAAATTTCCATTCTACTGTAACACAGAACTGGAGGTCATCAGGCAGCAAATATACTGAAGGTCGTCTGTACTGTCCTGTCTGCTACCAGATCCACCTCCCTGCTCCTTCATCTAAACACTCCTGTCTGCTACCAGATACACCTCCCTGCTCCTTTTTACTCCCTCATCTGAACACTCCTGTCTGCTACCAGATACACCTCTCTGCTCCTTTCCACTCCCTCATCTGAACACTCCTGTCTGCTACCAGATCCACCTCCCTGCTCCTCCATCTGAACTCTCCTGTCTGAAACCAGATCCACCTCCCTGCTCCTTCACGTCCGGTTGCCCTCCCATGTTCCTTAAGCCAGTGTTCCTCTCCTCAAGGACCCCCATTCACAGCTTGGTTATAACCCTGAACTAGCTGACCTAATTCACTGATTTGAGAGCTTGACCTTTAGTTGGCAAGTGGAAGCAAGTGTTCTGGCCAACTGGTGCATGGGCCAACTGGTACTCTCCAAGGAGGGGTTCAGAACACCTGCTTTAGATGGTGGTGTATGCAAGACCTCCTTTTGTGCAGTCATTTTTCTTGCTGTCTTTGGCATTAGATGATTGCTGTGCACTTTTGTCCCTCGACTGGTTTAACCAACTGTAGGTGCACAGAAATGTTTTTACAGGTCTCAGAACGGAAGAAGCACTTTAATGAACGTCGGCAGAATTCTTAATTTTCCCTGAAAGCAAAGTAACCAGAGATTGTCAGGTGCGCATCTTCACTAAGGAATAGTTTTTTTGGTTCACTGTCATTAAAATGCAATTGTCTTTCAAACTTCAGTTATTCACTGAGGAACAATTGGTACTTCCAGGTGCCATTAGTAGTTACTGGGATACATGGTAAAGATGGAAAATGTTGTGGTTGTCCTCTTGAATGTAATGAGCCTTACTAAACAACTCAGTTTAAATAATATCTATCCAACTTAACTAGCTAGTAATTGTGGAGGTGAATGAAGAAGGGGTGATGGGAATGACTCCCTTATCTGAACTTAATCATGCACAGTATTTATTTTTAGTATATATTTAGGTAAGGGCTTGTAGCTTATTTTACCATCTTATTTTTGCACTTTGGTTGAAAGTGGAATTAGTTGCGCACACATAGGACCATCGTCGTGGTGTGAGATTGGAAGAGTTGATTTTATTTTTTCTCTGGACTGTTCTGGTCCAGACCAGTGACCGTAATGTAGTTCTGTCATGTGGGGATTTTTCGGCCGTCATAATAACGTTTTGTCATTGCGTTCCGTTTACCTCAACAGTATTTGGGAAATGACGAGCTCAAGATACAAACACTATAAATCCACAGTTTGACTTCTGCCTTACAAATGTGCTCCTCATATGACGAGAGGGTGTACATAAATAATAATCACTCCTATTAACATCATCACGAATATGTTTGACTGTTGTTTATGGACTTGATGGTTTTCAGGGTATTATGTGTAGTATATGTAGTTAACTTCAAATTGTATTACAGGTTGTTGCTTTCTCTGATGACATCACATTCCGTCGTGCTAATGCAGTATGGGGCACTTATTTACAGAAGTAGCGGTGTCACGACGTAATTGTTTTTAGAACACCCATTACTATTCCATTGCTCGTTATAACTTGTGGTAAGCTGTCAGTGATTTACTACAAGGAAAATGTGTTCAACTTGAGCAGTCTTGTTTCAAATGTTTGAACTAATATTCCTTCAAGCCGCGCAGCAGAAACAAGAGGGGGCGGAGTCATTGACCAACACGTGTTTGACTACGGCGCGAGCGTTCTGTGTTCAAACGGCAGCAGACGCTCGTTATGACGTATACTGTTTATTTTACCACGAGATTTGTAATTTGCTTAGCACGTCCTATTTGCAGAGGCTATAAAAATTATCAAGATCAGCAATTTTTTCCTTTTATGAGAATTTGGAAATGCTCAGTGATCTATCCGTGTGACTCAACCAACTTAAAGGGTGGTTACTATATTTGCCTGGTGATTATTTTATTCCACTTTCTATTGGGACACGATCTTGGGCTTGTGTTTTAAATGTCTATTTTGGAATAGGGTCGTGTAGTTGTGATCACAAATTGGTTAATTTTTTGGTAGATTTTTTCCCCAGGTTATTTTGGCCTATCCGGTGTGGATAAACATTCCCTTTTGACCATAATACATAACTTGGCATTGAAGTAGCCTGTGTGCTAGGCGGTTGTGCCATTATGCCACTCTTGTCATACCAAATAATTTGTTATAAAGAAGTGACAGAGTAGGCAGTATGGAACAAAACGCCATTTTCCAAGGCTAGCGGTAAAGACCACAGCCAGTAAACACCAATGCACTCCTAAATATGGCCAATACTGATTAATTTACATTGTGTAAATGTGAGGCCGCTATTGTGAAAAAACGTTCTAACATCACGTCTCACTGTGAAATTGGTTTGCTGGAATGTCCATATTACCAGTTGGTGCAGTAGCCCAATTTTAGACAATGTAAAAAGAATGTTATAATACAAATGATCATTGAATAAAAAGACATATCCAAGTACTGACAAGGACGTGTTATTGAGTGGTTCAAGGCCTAGAGCAATCAATGTGTTTTTCCTCCTTGCTCTTTAATATTTTACAACAGCTGATAAAACTCACATGGAAAAAGTAGGAAAGTCTGTGTTTCTTATTCTATTTACAAAGGACCATCAGGTTTTGCAAGGCTGACATGTTTGGTTGTCTGGTGACATCAAACTGGACAAGTAAGGGGTGTTTTTTGAACTGTAGAAACAAGTTAAAATTGAAGTGCCAGCCAATGCTTCACTGTGTCAAGTTATGTAATGCTAGGTCGTACCGGGTCTGACCTGAAAGCTGGACTACAAAGGGAGTTTAACCTACTCAGATTTAACTTGGGTTATCAAGGAAAGTCAGGCTTGACACCGTTTCTCTAAAATTGGTGTTAAATGGCAATACAACCATGATTTCAGATGTTGCTTAGCTGATTCCGGGTCTGTCCATCCCAGGATTTTCACTCTTTTCCAGGGTGGTCACATTGACCTCTGTAATATTAGGGGGGGTCTTGACCCCCGCCTGGATAAGCTAGTTTCCTCGCTTCTTATCACACCAATCTACTTAAGTAGGCAAATGTTAGTGTTATGCTAACTTCACCAGACAGCAGTGATAACGTGGAAGTTCCTCAGCGGGCTACCAGAGCAAAATTGGCCAACATGTGACATCAAATTTGTATAGGTATCGTTAATCAGATGTAAATTCAAAAGTGAACAATATGGTCACAATGTAATTCTGCATTTATAAACAAGTTGTGAAGTTTTTTAAATTTGTTTTACTACTTGTCAACATTTGGTTACGTTTATGGGCACTAGGATTGAAATCTGTGCATTATTTTATATACACTATAATACAACTTTTTGGCCAGGTTTTAAGTACTTCTGTATAAGAGGTAGCTGAGTCAGTTTGTCTTACTGAGTATTAAGCAGCCGCTGAGGGGCTAGTGGATTCAGCACCTTAATCTACCATTAGCACCCTAATGATTCAGCACCCTACCATTAGCAATGATAAACATGGTTCTTGAAAATCTGGAACTGCAGACACTCCAAATGTAGCTGTCATGCTAAGTAAACAATATGAATCAATTGCTTTTCATTTCTAAATGTATGTAACCACAAACTATTGCTTTAGTTCCTTAGCAAGAGATGGTTGTTTTCCACTAGTAGTTGAAATAATGGTAAAAGGTGAAGGTGTCTGGTTACTGAATATTACGTATTGTCAATGTTGATATTATCTAAAACAAAGTTATGATCAAAAAATGTGGTCAAGTAGCATTACTTGATTCTGCTTTGTATAATGAACAAAAAATAGTAACACAGCATTTGTTGGTCCCACAATCAAGAGCAGAAATTAAATATCTAAGACATTTTCCTTAATATCTGCCTGTGGAGTTGATATTTTTGTTAGGTGCTGTTTAACCCTGACTGGGTTCACTGGTTGGTGCAATGTGGAGAGAGGAAGTGGTATGTAGCAGGTTGCGGTTGGGACATGGGTTTGAATGCCACGTTGAGACTAGTGGCTAAACATGAAACGGGATTGTGTGACGAGTATATGGGTTTTCTGTGAAAGGCATGGGGAGGGATCTTGGGGGCGGGAAAGGGAAGGAGATATTGTTTAACGCGTTTTTTTTGGAATACAGGACGTTTCATGAGGATATGAAGCGCGGAAGCGGTGCCCAACTTCTCACTCCAGTGCTGTAGGTGGCGGTATATGCACCTTCAGTCCGATGCGATCTGCCAAACAAAATCGAAAGAAGAACACTACAGACTTCCCTTGTTGCTTCTTCTGACTTCTTAGTTACGACACGATAGCGATAAATCTGGAGATCCATGTGGGTCATTACCGGGGTTCACAACTGTTAATTTATCTTGGCGAAGTTTTATGAATTAAGGTCGAAAATATGAGCACGCTATGGATGGGAAACGTGAGTATTTCGAACCTCTTCAGTGGAAATGTGATACACTTACGCTTAGCTGCTAATCAATGCTAACTTAACTAGCTACCTAGCTTAGCATGTATGTATGCATGCATGCATGCAATAGCTTGAACGTTGTTTACTACCACACTAGTTAGCAATGAAGTAATGACGTTACTTCCAGATGAATGTTATTGATATAGTGATATGGGGTTACATGCAGCTGTCTGGCACGTATATTGTTAGTTAAGGGACTTGGTTTCTTAGTCGATATGTTTTAGAAACTGTTATCGAGGCAGATTCAGTTGGGACCTATGTTACGTACCGTACAAATGTTTCTACGTGCTTACCTAATATAGTCAGGTTGTTTACTAAACGAACATATTTTAAGGTGGTTTGCTTTAGCCCCGTAGTATATGCAGTGTGTTATGATTGTCACGTGTGGCTGTTTTTGTTTTGTAGTTAGAGCCCTATATGGACGAGAAGTTCATTACCCGAGCCTTTGGAACTATGGGGGAGCTGGTGGTGAGTGTCCGTATCATCCGAAACAAGATGACAGGGTAAGTATTTTACTTATGCCTTTTGACGGCCCAGTGTTTTATATTGGCCTGGTTAACTGTCTTTGCCTTTAGAACACTTAAATGATATTGATTGGCATGATGACAAACTGGTAGCATTACCAAGGAAAACTAACTCGACTCAACTAAAGCGTGGGCATCATATTACAACAAATCAATGTTTATATAAAAAACGTATTCATCTCCGAAAATAATGACTCGCAATTCTGTGTGAATGCACGTCTTTCTCTGCAACTGAATTGTCATTTTTCTCAAAAACACATACCTCTCGTTGTTAAGAACGCCGATTGCCTAGTGCTAGTCCATGCTCAATCGCGCCAAGGCCTATAGCCGCCCAGCAGTGAGATGTGGTCATCATCCGTGAATGCGACGCCTGACCCACACTCCTCCTCTGTGTTGGTCTCCAGTAGGGGCGCAGCGGGTTACTGCTTCGTGGAGCTGACCGACGAAGCCACAGCTGAGAGGTGTCTCCGCAAAGTCAACGGGAAAGCCCTGCCTGGAGCCACGCCGGTGAATACCGCTGTCTGCCGTTATATAGCTTCACGGAAATGGCACCCTCTGCCCAATAGGAAGCTAGCCTTCATTTAGGGGTTCTCAACAGTTCTGAGTTCTGCTGAAGTTCACTTCCAACTGGGGTCCACGGTCTGAAGGGGTCCATAATTAGTGGGCTCATTAGCTCATCTGGGTGTGTTGTCAATGACTAATGAGAACGTTTTCTTTGTACTTTGCAGCCTCGGAGATTCAAGTTAAACCGGGCCACCTTTGGGAAGCAAGGAGAAAGCAGGTATATCACTGGGGCTGCTTACTTCGAATAGATGAATTGCTCAAATGGAAGGGAGGGGAAATCAACAACTGACTTTCTCTGCTGCAGTCCACTCTACTCGCTGTTTGTGGGAGACCTCACACCAGAAGTGGATGACGGGATGCTGTATGAGTTCTTCTATAACCGCTACCCGTCCTGTCGCGGGGGGAAGGTGGTGCTGGACGCCGTGGGCAACTCCAAGTGAGTCCAGGAATATTATCATATTTACTGTGCCTGGCATACAGGCCAGCTGTGCTGTTTAAAGCTTTCACATTGTTTTCATACAGGATGAGATCAGTTACAATCCCACTACTGCAGTAACATTTTACATTGGTTTTATTTTCAGCACATTTTTGTCATTTTAATTGACTCTCATCCAAAGCAACTAGTGGGAGCAGTTAGGGTGAACGTCTCGCTCCAGGATAGAAACATGTTTTCCCTTGCCGTCCATGGGATTTGATGTGCAAACCATTTGTACAATGCTTCGTAAGATGCTTTAACCACCAGACTACTGGCTCACTCCGACCACTACCAAAGTAGTATTCCCTGCTTGAGCTTTCTAGTTCCAAACCAAGTTTAGTGGTGGGATTCTTGGATGTTAAAGAGCAGGGATATTCAACATTTACCAAGCCTGCTGCTTTTCATTAATTAATCATTACCTCTAAATCACTGCCCGATTAGAGGTTAAAAAGAACAGCTAAACGGCAGAACGACATTTTTATTTTATTTCCGAAGTTGAATGCAAATGAGTGTCTAGAATAGAAAAATATATATTCCGAACTAGAAATTGACTTATGAAACACTCAGTCACTATTCCGGTTGTTTCTCTTTTGCAGAGGCTGTGGGTTTGTCCAGTTCCCAGATCAGAGGCTTCAGAAGCGAGCGCTGGAGGAGTGTCAGGGGGCTGTGGGCCTGGGGAGCAAGCCACTACGGCTTAGCCTGGCTGCCAACAAGTGAGTTGCAGTTTGCTTGCTATGCTATGAGTTGTCTCTGGGCCTGGAGTTGACCGTCATGTGAGGAGGGAAGTTCACACCCTTCATTTTGTGTCATCCGTCCGTTAGATGGTCTTCTGGAACTCTGCATGATTGTTTAGTTGCTTGGTGGCAAACTGTCACCTGACTGTCCTGTTTGTGAGACCTTCCCTGTGATTTGCATCTTGTTTACCATTTGATACACTGCATTTGGCAGTCTGTTGTATTTGACTACTTCTTGGGTTGGGTTTTTGGATTGACTATGAAGGTATTTCTTTTTTTCTTCATCATTGAAATTATTCTTCTGTCATCTGCTTATTGTGGTTCTTCTTGCTCGTTTGCCATCGTGGAGCTCACCAGTGATTTGTTCAGAATGTACCATGGAGGTGATTTTAGCGCTGCTAGTGTTTTGGCTGCAGAGTGATTATTTGCTTGGGCCTTGTCAGACCCAACCTCAAGGGGTTGAATCTGGACTAGACAGCAAACTAACACATCTGCCTTTTAACAAACTGCTGTGAAGCCAATTGTTCTTATGCCTTTGGCAACCTAAAATGGAGACATGAAGTGTGTCGTTGTCCCTAAATCTAATACGGATGAAAATGCTCAAATTAAAGCTGACAGTTGGCACTGTAACCCTGTAGTCTTTGTATCAGCTCAGTGTACATTTCCAGCATACGGTTTGACGATTCCCTGTGACAAAAGCTCTGTTGGACAAGTACTCAAGATAACCTTAGCAGAGCTTCTTCCCCCAACAGATCTGTTGTCCATAAAGAGATTAGGGATATCATCTGCTTTGATTACAAACAATGTTTTGTCGTCTGTCTGTCTGTCTCCGCACTCCCCCGTCTCCATTAGGACAAGGCAAAGTCAACCTGAGAACAGGGGATGGGGGTCACATGGAGGGGAATACCGGCACAACCAGTACCAGTACAACCAGCATGTTCAGCAGCCATACGGCGGCGGCTGGGGTGGCTGGGGCTACGACCAGAACGGTGGCTACGGTGGCTACGGCTACAACCAGTATGATTACTCACAGACCTATCCCCAGGTAACTTCCTGTCGGTTTGAAATGTTGCCATGCCGACACTCGGCTATGTGCCCGGTGTTCCGCTTCAGTTTCGTTTGGGAAGTTTGAACGCAACATTAGCCGCACGCTCACCACAAGTTATTTTATGTTTCAGGAGACTGAAGCTGTTGAAGACGACGGTCTGGAAGGTAGGTGTTTCTTCTGAGTAGTTAAACCAGTGATCTGATAGACTGTTGATGACAAGGATTGAGCATTTTGTTCATAATGCCCATACTGATATCCTTCATGTTCCTAAGATTCACAAGTCGATAATTGTGCCGAAGATGTGAAACTTTTGCAACCAAGGGACCGAATTGTTAAGTGGTTGTTGACCAATGGGGAAACTTGGGTTCACGTTACACCGCAGAGATCAAGTAATCACTGCTGGTCTTTCCCTCTCCTGTAGATCCTAACCCAGAGCTGGATGTTCTAGAAGCCAACAGGACGTTTATGGAACACAGTGAAGAACTGTATGATGCACTTATTGAGTGCCACTGGCAACCTTTGGAATCTCCAGAACTGGCCTTTGGCAGCACGAGTAGCCTTCCAGAACCTATCTACTGCTGAGTTCTAAGACGGAACCGCAAGGGAATCTGGGTTCTTTAGCTTTTCATTTTAGTTTCTCTAGATCTTTTGAGAATGAAATGTTGAAGGCATATATTCAGTACATAACTGCCCTTTCCTTATGGACATTGTTTTCTGGTAGTTTTATTTTGTGCATTTTATTAACATGCATCGTTTAGACAGGCAGTGAACGACTGGCCATCCTGTACATGAGACTAGCTGCCTGTTCTCATTTGCTGTGCAATGTTTTGTTTTTCAATTTGGGATTAGGTGATTCTTTTTTTAAATTTTTTTATGTAATGTTACCCTCTGCCTTTAGTTTTGTTTTAAAGATGGAATAAATGTATGTATTGTATTGCCAGGTAGACGTCTCCCGTATGTATCTCAAACTAGACTGGCGTGACTACAACAAGGGCAAACCTTGTTGAGAGAAATTCCATGAATAGAGCTGATGTGCTTCATTATCCTACTTTTCAGGGACTTCTTTCTGGATAAATTGTATTTTCTTGTTTCGGTGAATGTTCCACAGCGCTGTGTACGGCTGAGTGCATTTAGGGGAGGTCTCAGCATGCCAAAAACCACATGAGAGTCACAAGTTTTCCCAGTGACGGAAGGGCATGCACGGGCTATCATTGCCAGAAGGCCCCTAAATGAAACCCGCAGTGGACGGGTCTTAATAAGATTATTGTTTAGCATGATTAGGCCCGCTCTACTGAGTGTGATTGCAGATTCTGAAAGCCATTATAAATCCTTTATTGCTACCTAGTGAAAGCTGTTAATGTCCACTGCGTTGAATTTGATTTTATATGTACATAATGTTTTTAATAAAATTATCCAAAATTGTTATACCCTTTTTAATGTGACCGTTGATTTTCTGCCTTAATACCATTCGCTTTCACGGAAGGGTTTACGCCAGCACGCAAATGACGTCATTTGACAGTTGGGAGGCTGGGTTTTTGACTGATCAACGGAGAGAAGCGGAGCGGATGCTTTGCAACCTTCTAATCACGTAAGAATGTCTCATTTTATAATGTGAATGTCGTGTAGCTGCGTGAATGTATAGTTAACTGCGATAAAATGAAATCCCTCGTGTATTTCCCATTAGCTGGGAAACGTACTAATCTGATTTGTCTGCTAACATCAGTGTAGGTAGTACTAGCTAGCCTTTACGAGCTAGCGTACGCTAACGACTTGCATTAACGTGACGTTGTTAGCTAGGTAGTTAAAATTATTAGTTAGTTGGTATTTGCAGCCGCAGAGAATTATCGGCAATCATACTGTAGTATTTTATGCGCGATTTTAATTACGCAGGAAGTTTGTTAAACTAGCTAAATGGCCAGTTAACGGGATATCTTAGCAAGCTAAATCCTCTAGCTAGATAAGAGCCACAATAACACCACTGGCTAAGAAGTAACACAATTAGCTAAGTAGTAACACTGTTAGCTAAGCAAATGTGCATTAACTAGGGCAAGGTCCTGTATAGTGACTGGTAAGGTTAGCCAGAGATCGGTGAGGTAACGTGTCAGTCTGATGTGGATGTTATGGGTGGTAACAACTGCTTTTGTAATCGTGCTACACGGTCAACGGATCCAGGCTTTTGATGTTTTACACTGAATTCCCACGTTATTGTCGTTGAGTTTTCCCCGTTAATAAGGAACCCAAAGTCGGATTTGTTGTCTTGGATCAGGGTTACTTCTCTGCTCGGGCCTCTCCGTTGGTTTAATATGTTTAAATGTACCTTATACTGGAGCACTTGATCAGCCAAAGGGTTGCTGATTAGTCGACTAGTTCATTCTAGTGAGCCAGTGTTCAGGTAAAACAATATGTGTCTGTAGGGGCCCTGATCTAGATGGTGAATGTAAGGATATTGGCGAGCTGGACAAGATGCCTTGCAAAATAAGGATGCTGAATCAGGGCACTTTTATAGATACTGACAATGAACCGAAATCATTATTTCCACGTCATCCACAGCACTTGTCTCCAGTTAAGTGTATCCAGTCTTTCAGCTGTTTATTTTCTACTTGTTACAATCTCATAGTTTATGACAACGAATACATTTCTAAGCCGTACTTAAAAATGGTTTCACTTGGTGATGGTGACAAAAAAATGACTTTCATTTCCCAGAGAGTTCACCCACAGGACAACATACCTACATTACCAGTGTGTTACCTGCCCAGACCACTGTCATCTTCACCCCAGAAGAGGCCGCCATACGAACAGCCATGTCTTACGGTAAAGTGGAAAACTATCGGAGCCTGCCACGGGACTTCAACTCCCTGATCCAGACATGTAGCTCCAACATCCAGAAGATCACACAGAACAGTAAGTGATGGTCCAGGAGGTGATTGGAGCATCCCAGGTTAGGGGTGGGGTGGAAGGGCAATGAAATGGCGAGTCAGTCCCTTGATAGTGTATGAAAAACACATTCTAAAGCCTGCTGTTTAGCTGCAATAAAATGAGGTTGGTTTTTTGCTCCCTTGCAGCCGCTCAGATAAAGAGCATGGTGAATCAGCTGGGGACCAAGCAGGACACCAGCGAACTGCAGGACCGGTTGTAAGTAACCCCTCCCCAAAAGTGTTTGTACACCTGTTGAGGGTATATGTGTTGTATACTCAGAGTTTGCGGTCTTCCTTGCTTACTTGGGCTGTTGGTGTTCCTATAGACAGCAGGTACAGCACTACACGAACCAGCTGGCCAAGGAGACCAACAAGCACCTGAAAGACCTGGGCTCTGCTTCGCTATCTTCAGCTCCATCAGAGCAGGTCAGTGTCCAGTCCAATCAGATGGTGTTTAGGGATGTTTGTGAATGTCTAAGAGGTTATGTTTTCCATAGGTACAGACTTAGGATCGGCTTGGGTTCTGCAATTCTTCCCTTAACCTGGGTCAGAATCTAGAGGGAACTAGTCTCTTGTGGAGAGATCTCTGTGACTCCCAAACTACTAACTCACCCCACATAAACTCACTCAGGGGGCCTTCTTGTGTGTGTGTGTGTGTGTGTGTGTGTGTGTGTGATTTAGCATTGATTATTTAAATCAGTCTGGACACAATTGGTGTTTTAACAGGGAGAGCGATTTCGTCTGTGTGAATTTTAAACCGTTTCCAATTGCTTCCACAGATTAAAGAAGAAACTGGCTGTATCGCTAACATGATTATGAAAACAAAAATATATTTATTTGGTCCGGACAGCAAAGGGTGAAATAAGCCATAGGGGGAGGGGTTTGCAGGGAATTTCCTGTTGGGGGGGGGGGGGGGCTATTCTTCACCCACACAACGTTTAGCGCAATTATTGTCTGTGCCAAAGGAAGCACCTCCTGCGTTTGAGTGACCCGTTTTCTGTGATTAACCCACAGAGGCAACAGAAGATCCAGAAGGACCGGCTGATGAATGATTTCTCTGCGGCCCTCAACAACTTCCAGGCCATCCAGCGCCGGGCAGCAGAGAAGGAGAAGGAATCTGTGGCCAGAGCAAGAGCTGGTTCCCGCCTCTCCGTAAGGCTTTGAAAAGGCAGTTACCATATCAGTGGAAGGCCGAGAATGTTTTCTCATTGACGGGTTTTCTGTTTTCACTCTTTCGGGTGTTTGTATTTAAATATGTGATGTTTTGGGGTCTCCTCTTTCAGGCTGAAGACGCCGCCTCAGAGGAACAGTTGGTGTCTTTTGATAAGTACGTTCAGCTGTCTAGTGGTTGATTTTCCATCAACTCTAGGATATGGTTCTGAGCTGTCTGAATCTCGTTCTCTTCCCTCGTGTGATACGCCGCCTTTTCTCTCCGCAGTCAAGACGACTGGGGTCAGACAACCACGCAGACGGAAGAGGTGGCCATTACGGAGGAGGACCTGGAGCTCATTAAGGAGAGGGAGACCAACATCCGACAGCTGGAGGTTGGCCCTTTTAGAATGCCTTCGTCTCCTTGTCGCTACCTCTGCCCGTCTCTCCCATTGGCTCTGTGTCATTGCAGTGATTTGGAACAAGAACCATCAGGGTTATACACGTGAATAGAACTGCTGTCCCGGCACCGGTAAAGGTGTGTCAGGGAAGTGGTCCTCCTCGGTCACTGGTACCAGCGGGCCGATAGCTTCTCAGCATTGAACCAACCTGCTTATCAGCAGTCTGCCACTGACTACGTACTGAGAGGTTTGCCCACACTCACTGGCCACTTTATTAGGTCTCTGATTGGGTTGGACCCTTTTTGCCTCTCTTCAGGTTAACATTTGATAGGTTGTGTGTTTGCAGATGCCCTTTTGTTGTAACCAATCATTTGACTTTGTGGCCTTCCTGTGAGCTTGAATAAGTCTGGGCATTCTGCTCAGACCTTTCTCAGGAACAAGGTGTTTTTGTCCACAAAACTGTTGCGCTCTGGATTTATTTTATCACACCATTTGGGATCCAAACAGTGCCTGATGCAAACTAATGTCTACGCGTGTCACGAAGCAATGTTTTTTTTGTGTTATTTTCAGTCTGACATTTTAGATGTGAACCAGATCTTCAAGGACCTAGCAGTGATGATTCATGATCAGGGAGAACTGATTGGTGAGTCCTACCGCTGTTAGAACGTTTGCAGAGTTGTGTTGTGATCCCGGACCAGTTTAGCCTTTTTAATCCCTGATAAGTTCTGTGGATGTGTGGGACTGACGCCGAATACGCCCGTTCCAGTCTTCCTTTAAGATCCCTTCTGTCGAATGTGATTTGAACTATTTCGACCCTCCATGTTTCCTTCACAGATAGCATCGAGGCCAACGTGGAGAGTGCAGAAGTTCATGTGGATCGAGGGACGGAACAGCTCCAGAGAGCCGCCTACTACCAGGTCAGTGGCGGCGGGACGCTCATGACGTAACCCACGGCCCTCCTAAGGCAGATGGACCCTTTAGGTCTAGTGGTGTGCTGCCATTCGCACAAAACCAGCAGTTATTTTGCTTACTGGTTTTGTTGCACAGATGCTAAAGATGATTCGAGGTGAGACACAAACATGGTAGGAAAAGGTAGAAAATGGGACATGGAAATGTTGTATGCTAGTTATCCACTTGTCCGCAGATACATACTGAGGTTTCACATGTTACATTCCATTAGTAGACATTTTAGGAGGGCTCCAGGAAGCCTGAATATGTTGATGAATGATGTCTCCGCTCACACCAACCACCCTCCCGTCTGCTCTCTCAGAAAAAGTCCCGTAAGAAGATGTGCATCCTGGCCATGGTCCTGTCTTTAGTCCTGACTATCCTGGGCATAATCATCTGGCAAGCCAGCAAATGAGCCAGGACCACCGGCGCTTCTACTTTCACCTCTTTATTTATTTCATTTTCCCTCCCGACTGGAAAGACGTGCCCAGGACTGGGTGATCAGCGGACCGGTTTCAGAAGAGTGCTTGGCTAGTATTGCTGAGGGCAGGGTTGGGGATGTGGCGTCAGCGCAAAGAGATCGTTCTGGATGTAACTTTTAACCTGTCACCTGACATTTCCCTCTGGCTCTTAAGGCCTCACCCTAGCCTCCTGTCTCTAAGATGGTGCAACTGTATTTATATTCAAATTAAGGTTACCTATTGGTGTAGATTGAGGGGGAGAGTGAATTAACATAAAGAGATTGTTGTGATTTGGTTTCATTTCATGATACTTGTAATATTTACTGCACCAACACTAACAATGTATTTCCAAATGTTGAATTGCTATTAATACTTATGAATGAATGATGACTTAAGAAATAGGGAGAGATACTATATGAATAGCATATGAAACAACCTAACTGTTGTCTGTAAATTAATCTTTGGGTTTTTAGGGTTGTAAATGGTTTTTGTAACCTGTATATTTCCGGCACCTTTTCCGCTTTGTGAACTGTTCTCTCGCGGCCACACTTCATTACAGTTGTATTCCTTGTCGCTCAGGTGAGGATATATTTGCTGAGCGCTGTTTTATTCAACTGCCAACATGAACGTAGAGTAAGTTCATAATAAAACCATATGAACACTGTTGCATGTGTGGGAACCTCTTGTAACCTGGGTTTTGGTCTATTTCGGCTCTTTCGGCTGTACTGTAACATTGGAGTAAGTAACCGCACAGACGGATCATAGACTCGATTTAGCCTCTTGCAGTGACGTTACGGCGTGCATCTTATGTCACATTTCCCGACTGCTTTATGAACATCTAGGCAGGATGGAAACTGTTATAGACCTGCGTTTGGTGAAGTTCCATTTCAGTTAATTAAAATATTTTCTCAGAGAAGCATACACTCGACTTTACAATGTGCAATTCTTAATGTGAAAGAACTCAAAAACGTTTTGGCCATTGGGGTTATTGACATGGAATTGGCTCTGACTGTTGTAGATTGTTGCTATGATGATCATAGATGTACATGTGCTGTAAAACTGACCAAATTACATGAAACTGTCATTGTGATGAAACTATATTTTACAAAATCTTGGACTATAAAACATTCTGATGCCTGTACTCCGGAAAGTAGGACAAAAGTCAAATATTACCACAGTTTTAAAACAAAATAATTGTCTACCTGTTTTTTATTTATATTACTTTTCTCAATATGCGAAAATAAAAAATGGCTGAAACCCCAAGTTCCTTTTGTGAAACTTTCCATCGTAACATTGTTAAAGGTCGTATGAGTACGCAATTCAGTTAAAGGGTGAAGACAACTATTATTTTAACAATACATGGCCATGGAGACGCCAGCAGGTGTCAGTCTAGCTCCGACTACAGCCTGAGGAGAACATGTAGGCGCCTACTCTTAATTGGCGCGCACCAAGCTGCTAACTGGTCAACCGTCTGATTTTGGCGGTTTTACACACTTTCTACAAATGACTACCTTGTCAGTTTTGCACCCTTGAAGTGACTGTGAAAACTGGTGTTTTAAGAGATTTGAAGTATTGATTGCCTGGGTGACAGTGAAGCATTCGCCTACTTCACCCCACTTTTGTCCATCCTGGTATATTGGTGGCATGGATGCACAGGCTATTGGAAGAGTCCCTGTAAACAGGGATATCTTCAAAGCAGTTCGTGTGTGTCGTTGAAACATGCGGCCATGGTCAAATGCTTCAATGCTGACTCTTAATTGTCTTGTAGCCAGCTGCGCTTCTATCGTATCACTGTAGATTTCTGATGCAGAACTTTGATTTTCTTGATTTGATCATTTCAGACAAACAGCAAAGACGTTGTCCCAAATGGCACACTATTTCATATAGATAAATGCATTATTTTTAACCTTAGCCCTACAGGTTCCCATTGGAACGGTTACATTTATTAAAGCGAAGCCTTAAAATGGTGCGCGTGGTTGTGCATAGAGCATCATATCTGCTTGAGGACCCCCAAACGTTTTTTGTAGCTTTGAACCAGCTCAATTGAATCGACAATTTAAGGGCTTGGTGTTTTTTTTGTCAACAAGCTGAATCAAACTCGCTCTGAAAATATGCGTGCTGGGGGAATGTTCTCAAACCAAATGGCAGCCCTTCAACCCTCCTCCCTGCCAGAAAAGTGTTCCCATGTGGGAAATATGATGGTACGCTCCAACCCGTACATTACGTCACAGGCTGAGCGCTAAAAAACGCATTTCTTAAGCCTAGCTTACTCACGTTCGCACTGTCGTGGCGTAAATGTTCCACTGTCATTGGTTACTACAGGCTCCTCTTCCTCCGTGGCGTTTGTCGGCTTCCTTGGCCACCCAGGCGGTAATCATCTCGCCCAATGGTAGCCTTCACCCATGCTCGTGGTCCTGGATCTATCATTTGGTGTATGCAATAGCATGTTATTGGACACGGTCAAGCCAGTCAACTTGTGTCTGCATATTTTCTTCTGATTTGTGCCCGGCGACGCCATTGAGCGGTGCTGCACTTTGTTAATGTTGAAGTCAATGTGATGTTAATCACAGGAATTCTGTCTGCCACTGCAAAACGTGTGACCCAATTTTAGTGTGTAACCCCTAGTCCCGCTGAACCCTGGTGGATTCTGTGTCAGGCTGAAACGGGGCCTCATTTCCTCGATTGTGGTGCAAACCAGAGGCCGGAGCCGCAACCGACCCATTCTCAGTGATGTTGTTTCCTTTCTCCCTTAATTAGGACGGAGATCACCTTACGCGCCCGTTTTCTTGAGGTTAGGTGTGTTATGCTGCAGCACAAACGTCACACTATGCCCTATTGAAGTGCACAACTTTAGACCAGAGTGGATCGCTATACAGGGAATAGCGTGCCTTTTCGCAACAGTCGGCTGAGAGGAAACAGCCGGGCGTTGCCACGGCAGTCCGTGGCAGCGAGGTATTATGTCACTTTTTGGTCTGCTTCCAACATGGAACTGTTTTTACTATGCAGTTCGTTACTTATGACCATGCCTGGTTATATGTAGACTATTGCGCTGTGCCTGGTCTAGAGCGCTATTATGTGAATACGGTGCAAGGCACTGCTAGCCTTTGTGGCGAAGCCTCGCTATTATTTACACCTCAAGAGTCGTTCCGTGACACGTCACGACGAAAGACTTTCTGAGCTTCCACTGAGTAATGATGGTGAGCGGCGGCATAGCCGGCAATGGTCTTTATTGGTGATTATCTCATCTCAGGCAACGCATCGATTTGACTGTGATGTGCGGCGGCGTTTTCTGCAGTCGTTATGCATGTGTTTCTCAGGGCCCGGTCTCACAGAAGCCCACCTTCAGCAGCAGTGCTTTTCCCCCAACGTTTCAAGTGTTAGGTAAGATATTAAATGGCGGTAACTGCCGTTTGACTCGTCCTATTGTCACATATTTTTATCCGATTGTTCACTCTTTCCCGCCTCTTGTTGCTGCCAGTTTTAATCATTCCGTTGTCAGTTTTTGAGAACAACCATCAAAAGGAGAGTGGAAAGAAACGTCCCGTTCCGTATTACTCGGGAGAGCGCGCATGGCTTGTCTGTGACTCACGCACGTTTCGGTGTGCTTCACAAGGTGTGTTACTGTGCGTGCCTGCCATCAGCCGACGTCTTGTTCATTTACCAGGCTATGCAGTGGACGCTGGCCAGTGGCAGTCTGTCTGTTTTCCCCCAGCGGAGAGGAACACCCGGCGACTGGCAACCAGATTTGCTGAACCCTGTTCCATTTGGCACACCTTTTCCTGTCCTCTCGGGGCTATGGCAAAACATAATGCACTAAATATTAAATAGGTTGCGGCTTAAAGGTCCTGTTCTTCTCTGGCTGTCTCTCCCTTTCTGTCACTAACTCACTCTTCTTTGTCTGTATCTCACCATCTGTCATCCTCTCTACATCTCTCTGTCTCAGTTTCTCTCTTTCCAAATATGCGTGCTTGAATTTGAAGCAGTGGCTGCCCCCCCCTGCCTCCTCACCCATTTAACATCTGGAACTAAATCACTACATACACGTAAATGTAAAACATAAAACCTAATACACAAGCTGTCATTCCTGCCTTTTGCAGTAAGCTCTTCCTGGGTTTTGATTTTGCCCCAGTGCCCATTAAGTAATTCGTATGAAAGGCTATTAGAGAATATATATTAATTATTTAAGGTCCACAGTACACCTATTTTATTTTTACAAGTTCATGAACCCTTGTTGGAATTCAACAAGGTATTGTACACTATCCTTCCTTAGTTGACTGAAATCCAAGGTGAGAGTAGACCCAAGGCCTGAATTAAATTCAGCTTCTCAGAGGATTGCATTGAGACAAAGCAACATTCGTCTTGCGCTGTCAACCAAGTATTTTTAGATAAATATACGTGCTGTGTTGTGCCTGCGTACTAAAACCAAATAGGCCTACAACACAGCGGCCATTGATGCCTTCGCTTGGCCTTTTTAGAGATGTGTCGTTTAACCCCCGTACTCGTCAAACTGTCAGCCCTGTCTTTCCGTGTGACTGAATACGATGAGCTGGCTTCTTCCCTGGCCGGGGTACAGAGGCGGCTTCTGATGACCGCTTCATCGTCCAAGTTGACTTGCCGTAATTGCTTCAGCATTCGGAATTGTTGTGTCGTGCACATTCCTCTGGAACGGCGCCTTCTGGATGCTGGGGCAATTCTAGCAGTGGTTTGGATATTGGTAGCACTTTTTTTTGTTGCCATTTGGAAGGCACATCGCTAACATAACCTGCAATGTGTGCTCCAAAATGCACCCTAGATAGTTCACTGGTTTTGCCCGAGGGGATACAGAGTAGGGTGTCATTTGTGACATGAATGCAGTGCAGCTGTACGGCAGGCTTGGCGGAATACGTCGTTCTGCCCATGTGTTAGCAGGCACGTCTGCTTTTAGCGTTCACTTGGTATTTCTTAGTCGATGCGCTGTGAACAAACAAGCCGCAAAATTGGAGTGGGTATACTTTTTATGTCTGTTTTGCATGACACGCTTTTGGTTGCGACTCAAACACCACACCGGAAAGACGAGATGCCACCGGCAAAGTCATGTCACCAAATGCAAATGAAAACAAATGCAAATGAAATACTTGATAGGTGAAAAGAAGTGCACATTGGATCCCTGTGACCCTTTTTTGAAATACCAACCTCGCAATTGACATGAAAATTACAGTTAAAAATCTGAAAACACACACTTCACGGTATATATACAGCAAAGACAACAGACATGGGAGTTTACATTCCACTGGCTTGTGTCGCATTTTCCATAAGGTTCACCCGGGGATAATTAGGGTGTGAAATGGGTTGCAGATGTCGCTCACAGTCGGTGACGGCGGAGTGGTGAGGGGCAGTGGTCCGTACCGGCCGGTTCAAGACGGGGCCCCTGGCTGCCCGGTGTCTGGCCGCTCAAGCCCAATGCAGGCTTTGGTTTAGACGACTTGAGAAGACCAAATGCCTACTTGTTCCCTGTGTAGTGCACTCCTTTTCTATGAGTGGTGGGCCACAGTGAAGGGCACTGGACTGCATAGGGCGCAGGGTGTGATTTGGGATACCCCCAGGGACTGGGACCACACCCCGGCTGCTCTCTGGATCTGCAGTCTTAGACACATGATGCCTAAAACCCACTTCAGAACCAGAATTTGGCGCCTTCTCCACCTGCTGTAAGTGGTGCGCTGCCCTTGGCCAGTCAAAACTGGTGAACTTAACAGGGAATGGGGTGCACCCCGTACCCCAATAAAAGAAAGAAAACCTCCTGAGCTGTCAAGGTCGTCCTAGTCTCAAACGGGACTCTCAGTTTCCTTCACCGCTGACTCCGACTCCTCCCCAGGCTGTGCTTGACAGGTCTACACTCTCTGGTTACTTTCCAGATGACACCAAGCATGGATTTCTTGTCTGTTGTGGGGGTGTAGATCCAGTCGTCTGCTCCACCCAGGGTCTCGGGAGAACTGTCAGAGAGTTGGGCTTCATCAACCCATCCGTCCTAACTTACACCCTGTTCGCGTTGCTCTACTTCCCTGACGCTGATCAAAAGCAAGGCACCACATACAGAACTTCTTATGGGAACACAGCTTCTTTCTCCCACAGGTCTTTGACTCTTTCAACAGCTGGCGCCGCTTCGCCCTAAATACTCTGCTTTTGGTGTTCGTAATTTACTGCATATTGTAGTCGATGCATCTTTCAGTTGAAATATGAGCAAATCCTCCATGCCTACAACACACCATGATTCATTCTTCCTCCTCCTATGAAGTGTGATATTGCTAATGGGAAAAACTGAAATGACTTCAGATGGGCAGCCGTGTTGAGTTGACAGGTAACGTTAATTAAACCCGAAATCAACCAAGTGTTCTCCCAACTTGATGCATTAAAGTTAAGTGTGGCTAAAAAATGACTTTGCTCAACCGGTCCATGGTCGACACAGGTGAAGCACCATCACGTTTGTTTACTTTCTGACGTGACGTGACGTAAAACCAGCGTTGATTCAACCAGGTCTGCTCGCGTATGAAAACGTTAACGACAAACTTTTTTTTTTGTCGGCCCACAGAAGTTGGCAAACTATTGTGAGGGCTAAATGTTGTCCAGTGGCATCCTTGTCCTTCATGACCAGGCACTCTTGCGACCCCCGAACCAGACCGAGGCGGTGATTTGCCAACATTGTCAGTGTTTCCAGTGACACTGGGGAGAGATCAACTGTACCTGGCTCACGCCCAAGACTCCACAGATCCCCCCGGTTCTGGTGCCAATGTTGCCATTGTTTTGACCACCAACAAAGCCATGCCTGGCCCCATTCCTCAGCTCTCGGCCCGCACTCTTTCTCACACCAGACTGGAAACAATGTCCAGCGTTTTATGGACACTTGGCATAACAGATAGAAAAGGGCTGGATTCCCCTGACATGGTCCGCCCCATCCCAAAGCGCCCCCCCCCTCGGCCGTGTGGCCTCCCGACCCAGACTCACATTGGCATCGCTTGCCTGCCGGTCTGTCAGTTGGCCGGTTGGTTTTCCGCCTCGTTCTCCACGCCGGATCAACATCGATTGCCACTAACGCGTTTCGGATGCCAGGGTTCCCCTGTGAGGAAACCTTTGAGTTGCTGTGGAATATTATCCCTCTCTCTCCCTTTATTTGTCTGTCATGGCAGCAAAGTCCTGATGGGAACCGATCTTCAGAGGAAACTGCTGGGCTGTTGTGGGCCCTCACATGTTCCCCCACCGTTTCTTCTTCATTTTCCTCCTCCTCCTCTCCACTTTCTCCGTCCTTCTCTTCCTCATCCTCTTATTCTCCTCTTAGTATCCTCATACTTCGTTGTTGCCCTTTCCCATACTTCTCTGCCTCCTCCGTCTGTTTCCCCGCCCACCTCCTCCTATATACGAATGACCTCTGCCTTAGAGGTCAGAGGTCACACTCCTACATCGGTGTGTGACCTCGGTCCTGTGTCTTTGGGTAGGCCTTTACCTCCTGTCCCCCAGGCCCTTGCTGTGGTTATGCTGAGAAACCCCCCACAATCCTGGGTGTTGGGGACCAGTAAGGTGTGTTCTCAACCTCCAAGCTGAAAAATACAGTGTTTTTCTTTGCCTTGGTGGGTACAGTATAGTTTAACCACTTATTTTTGGTTCTTCATAGGATATTTGGGAAACTGTTTCTTAGGCGGTGAAACCTTCCCTTAGGAACGTTTTAGTCTGTGTGACACGTTCTGTAGGCAAAGTGACCTCTAACATCCTCCAATGGGCCAGTACATAAACACGTAGCTCGCTCTGGGTAAAAGTGCCTGTTGAAAATCACTTGCGTTTAAATACAGGGAATAGGGTCTTAGTCTAAATGAATGTCCCATATGGGGAATAGGGTCCTGGTCTAAACGAATGTCCCATATGGGGAATAGGGTCCTGGTCTAAACGAATGTCCCATATGGGGAATAGGGTCCTGGTCTAAACGAATGTCCCATATGGGGAATAGGGTCCTGGTCTAAACGAATGTCCCATATGGGGAATAGGGTCCTGGTCTAAACGAATGTCCCATATGGGGAATAGGGTCCTCGTCTAAACGAATGTCCCATATGGGGAATAGGGTCCTGGTCTAAACGAATGTCCCATATG
>JACXGJ010010183.1:0-22472 GCA_016801105.1 Esox niger | reverse complement strand
AAATACCTGGAGGGGTGTGTTTACTTAACAAAGCCAAGACCCTAACCCCCACACCAAATGGTCTATGCATACATTCCTGTGGACACCAGAGCCCAACAGGCCGAATCTTAACTTTCTGTTATTCTCAACATCTAAACACAATCACTTCTAATGAACCATACATTCATATTGTAGTTGTTAATGCTCAGATCCTACAACAGGAACAAGTGGACACTACTTTCCTCATATCCTCCATTTCGTGCTCTGTTTTTCCCTCCTTTCTATCCCTTCTCACACCCCCACTCCATCCCTCTCTCACACCTCAATCTATTACAATGGAGCGACAGGCCCAATGTGATAACCAAATGGTGGACCAATACATTACAGCTTGTCACTCTAACACCCTTCTACTAGCCAGCATGCCATGGTTGCTCCAGGTTTCTCCTGGCTCAGTGCAGGGCCTGACATTATTAGAGCTCTCTGAAGGTCATGCATCTCCCCAGGGGCCTGGTCTCCACTAGCACATTCTCCACCTTTTTGCTGGCCTCACATTGTTTGACACCCATCAATGGAGGGATCAGAGATCATGTACACCTACTGTAATTAGTACTGTATTGGCCTGGACTCAGTGAACCTGTCTAACCTGCCAGCCTCTGGCCGTTTTATAATTAGTTGTTACATCATTAAACACTTTGACGGACTTAGCAGAGAAGCGCATAGTTTGGATTTCAGGGGGTTGTTGTGTTGTTGTGCTGTGTCTTTTTCCAAATGTGTGTTGGAATGCCTTTATCAGCAGGGAGAGCCCATTTCTGTATTTGTTGTTGATAAATGTGTCCAGTCTGGCCTGGCTGCTGACAGTCAACTAGGAGTTTGTTTCCTCCCTGTCCTCTTCACATCTTTGTTTATCAGGGAATAACAGGCATGACCTTGCAAAGTAGCAGCGTGACTGGTGACAAGAGTGGGCACCGGGCATCGTTCCACAGTCAAAGGGACCCACATAGCACCAAAAGAAGGGCTCTGCCTGAGTCTAGGCGGCTGCCATGTGTCCAGGCCTGAGAGTGGGGTGCCTGCCAAACCCTCCCTCCCTCCCAGTCCCCAACATGGACAAGATAACCGTTTACTGGAAGGCACATTAATTAATTCCCCTAGCTCAGGGATACAAGTGTGCTCACTGTGAGGGATGTGCAACATGTCATGATGATTTCTTCTCAAGGCATTGTTTCCTTTCCTCCTGGTTTTCTTTGTGAAGGGTCTCTTATGTTCTGTTTTTAGAACATCTGCATGGGTCTTGTTATAAGTTCTTGTGTGTAGTCCTCAAATGCTGACCTTGCCAGCATTTGGTCACTCACCTCCTTCAAAATTACAAAGTATCCACACTTGAATGATGTCAGAAATGTACGATAAAAAGCTAACAATGTTCTTTAGAAGAGAAATTTCAGCGGTATCCATCTTTCAATAAATGAAAGATTTTGTCTTTGTAACAGAAAAAAACATGCAGCAATAACACATAGCTTAAAGAATCCAACGGGCACTACAAAATCAGCATGACACAAAAATGCATCTCATACAAAAGCTTAATCTAGAAGTGAGAGTGAATGAAGCAGAGAAAAAAAAATATTTTAGATGGAGGTTGTTCCCTGAGTTTGAGTCTATTAGATTAACCTTAGATGAGATTGGAGATCACAGCATTGTGGCCTGCCACAGATTATATTCATGCCATGAGTAAAATACCATCTGGGCTGGGATTGGGAGCCATCAGTTGATAATGCATAAAGGATGTCTGCTTGTTATGCCCTCTGTGACCTACTCACATTCTCACACAGACCCTTTCACATCCTCCAGAGGCCCATTCACACAGACCCTTTCACATTCTACAGAGGCCCATTCACACAGACCCTTTCACATCCTACAGAGTCCCATTCACACAGACCCTTTCACATCCTACAGAGGCCCATTCACACAGAGCCAGTCACATCCTACAGAGGCCCATTCACACAGACCCTTTCACATCCTACAGAGGCCCATTCACACAGAGCCAGTCACATCCTACAGAGGCCCATTCACACAGACTCATTCACATCCTACAGAGGCCCATTCACACAGACTCATTCACATCCTACAGTGGCCAATTCACCCAGACTACTACAAATAAGGCACTCCCCTATTTTGAAAATGCTGAACCATGATAGCAAATTACATCATACAGCCAGTGAGATATTGAGTGGGTTAATTAATATATTAATGGTCTCATATATAATATTGTAGTGTAAAACCAAAAAGTAAAGTAAAAGTCATTGTAACTTAAGAGAGAAAAATACACAAGAATACATATTACAAATATTACATATTACAAATACATGAATTATATGTACATAGTATTTATCACCTTCAGTGCTACAAAGAAGAGAATGATTAATTCCAAAACGCAATGGTGGGGAAGGTTCAAACTTTTCAGATAAACTCTTTTCACGTTTTCTGAAAATAGGTAGGGACTCTGGTGTCCTAGCTTCAAGAGATACCTGATTCCATAATTAGGAAACGTACATTGAGTGGGAAACACATTTTCAAAAGATTTAACTTGGGGTGCCATTTTTTGCTGAAACATATCATTATGTTATTTAATGCCACATGTGCTTAGCCATGGGCTTGGTTGTCACTGAATAGGCTAGTAATTCACAGATCGAACATGGCCATAAAAAGTCTGTTTTGTTTTATACAGGGATGTACAGCAATTTGTAGACAATTCTAATTATATTCGCATTGGATTTTATCTTGTCTATATCTGCCATGTCTGTCATTTTTGGAGAGCGTAATAAGGTCTTCATTATAACTGTCTTGTCCAAATTGAAATCATTTTCTATTGAGAGAAATGTCAAAGTTTGACTGAAGCGGTTTGATTAAGAAAAAGTAATGGATTCATTTTGTGCCAATTAATTGAACATTGCCTAATTAGCAAACGTGATTAAGGTGGCGGACGAAAGGGCAATTAGCCTGCTGGTATTATTTGCCAAATATATTTTATTCAAGCTACCTAATGCCGCCTATGAAAATACATCAGGATAGCAGAAACCGACAAGTGTCTGGACAAGCTGCTGCATGCACATGTCCCTCGGTTCCAGTCCTCAAACCTTGCTTGGCTTAGTTGGCAGTACATGCCAATGTAAATGTAAATGCTGTGAAAATTATTATGCTAAATAGAACATTTCTCTCTGATTTAACTCTCTCAAAGTGTGAAAGGGCCTCTTTGAGTCACACACCCTGTTATCAAAAGGTTGATGTAAGGGTAGATTGAATTTTTATTTTCCATTTCCCAAATTATGTTATGGATATGAAAGTGTATGGCAGCTCATATTTTGTTTGTCAGACCCGGATCTGCTTGGGGATGCATGGCTTAGAAGGCTGCAGCACCTTTGTGTTCCTATGGTTCCGCATAAATTGATACACCCAAAACCAGTAACGGCTACGAATGTATTCTCCTGGTCATACAGCCAAGTCAGAGATAAATAAGCAGACTGTGTCCAGTGACAATACCTACTAAATCTATGTTAAAGGGCATGGTTAAGCCGCAATATGTACAAATATGTACCAAATATATAGAAAACGTTTTCGAAATCACTTTTTACCAGAGTGTATAATGGTATAACCATTATACAACTACTGCTGGATTTGAACTAGGAGTTATTTGTATGAACAAGCATGTGGTTGTTTAAACATATCTACCAAGCTAACCAGCTGGTGGTAATCCATGTTATATCATTACACTTCATGCCCACATCCCAAACACCAACTGTTGAATCCAGCTTAAACTATGTAGGCAGACAATGTTAGTTAAAATGTAGAAAATATAGTCATAGGGTTTATATTGCTTTTAGGTCAAGGTTCTGGCCAAAACACTGTGCAGGTCTGGGCAATAATAATAGAATGGAAATTGTATTTCCACATTATGCAACTGTTATTTAAATTGAATTGTTTTCACAACAGTTGTTTAAATAAGCTCCAAGGCTTCAAACCCAATCCATGCCAAGCAAATTGAAGTCTTTTCAATACCGGTTTAAAACCATTTTAATATAAATAATCAAGAGGCTATGAATTTGATTTACTGAATCTGTTAATAATTCAGGTTTTGTTTATAATTGTCCTTCTTCAGATGTACACAGTGTGAATTAGAAATGTGTTTTATGCATATCCCATGCGTAAAAGAGAGTAGGGTCATAGCCAGTTGATCACTCATTATTTACTGAGGGCCTTGAGCAATTAGGGTTAACTGTCTTGCTCAAGGTCAGAACAGCCTATTCAATTTACCTTGCTGGCCCAGGGTATGTCCCAATGATTTAACTTACAGTAAGCTATGCTACTTACTTTCTGTACTATGTGTAGAGGCAGTGGTTAAAAAGCGTTAGTCTCTGGTAGATTTTTACTACAACTATCACACATCTCAACAGACTCAATAGACAGTCTGCAGGTAGCCAATACTGGACTGGACACCAGACATTTTCCACCAATGAACAGTACTACAGTGGTTCAAATGATTTTATTTATTCATGGCAATCTGCAAAGTCTGTAGTGTTCATTAATGGTATATACTCACATACATACAGTGGATTTAAAAAGTCTACACAACCCTGTTAAAACGCCATGTTTTTGTGATGTAAAAAAATCATGTCAGAAATATTTTCACTTTTAATGTGACCTATAATGTGAACAATTCAATTGAAAAACAAACTGAAATTATTGAGGGGGGGAAATGAAAAATAAAAACTTTACAATAACCTGGTTGCATAAGTGTGTACACCCTCTTATAGCTGGGGAAGTGGCTGTGTACAGAATTAACAATCTAAGTCAAACTCATGTTAACATTAGGTATTTACACACTTGCCATCATTTAAAGTGACTTTGATTAATCACCAATAATGTCCAGCTGACATTTTCTTAGTTGCAAATCTCAGAGCAAAAGCCTTGGTCCGCAGAGAGCTTCCAAATCATCAGAGGGTTGAAAAATATCAGTCAGAAGAAGGGTACAAAATAATTTCCAAAGCATTAGATATGCCATTGAACACAGTGAAGACGGTCATCATCAAGATATGGCACAACAGAGACATTACCTAGTACTGGACGTCCCTCCAAAATTGATGAAAAGACGAGAAGAAAGCTTATCAGGGTGGCTTCCAAGAGGCAAACAGCAACATCAAAGGAGCTGCAGGAATTCCTGGCAAATTCTGGCTGTGTGCTACATGTTACAAAAATCTCCTGTAGTCTTCATATGAATGTGCTATGGGGTAGTGTGGCAAGACGGAAGCCTTTTCTTACAAAGAAAAACATCCAAGCCCGGCTGAAGTTTGTAAAAACAAACATCAGGTCTCCCAAAAGCAAATGGGAAAATGTGTTATGGTCTGATGAAGCCAAGGTTGAACTTTTTGGCCATAATTCCAGAAGGTATGTTTGGCACTAAAACAACACTGCCCAAAGAACACCACACCCACAGTGAAGCATGGTGGTGGCAGCATCATGCTTTGGGGCTGTTTTTCTTCAGCTGGAACCGGGGCCTTAGTCAGGGTGAAGGGAATTATGAACAGTTCCAAATACCGGGCAATTTTGGTATACAACCTTCAGGCATCCATTAGTAAAATAAAGATGAAGAGGATCAGCACGACAACGACCCAAAGCACACATCCAAATCCACAAAACTATGGATTCGCCAGAAGAAGTTTAACGCTTTGGAATGGCCCAGCAAGAGCTCAGACCTGAATCCAATTGAACATCTGTGAGGTAATCTGAAGAGGGCTGTGCATGCAATATGACATATTTGTAGCGCGTTTGTAATGAGTGGGCAAATATTGCCACGTCAAGATGTGCTAAGCAAATAGACAGAAATGACATTGGTCTAAAATTAAAGGGCCATTAGATATTTTTTTAAGATACAGAAAGTATTGTGTATGATGGGGTTATGATGGTATACTGTTTTTTTTTGTAGTGACAGAAACCAAGTGTACTTCACCAATAGAAAAGGAATGATTATCCTTCTGTTTTATCCCACGCTCTTTGGTAGAGCAAATCCCTCCATTGCATTCAGGTTTGCTAATTCACTTGGCCTGTCAAGAATATTCCACTTTTGGCCGTACAACTCTCGTTGTACATTTGTTTAGGATCATTGTTCTACTTTAACATTTGTCTTATTTGTCTACAATATCATTTGTCTGAACTCTGAACTCTGCTGGCTGTTTTCTGTATTTTGAGGCTAACTAGTGTTTTTGTAGCTTGCAGTCCAGTCTAGTTAGTCTGATGAAGTCTTTTGCAAATGTTTGTGGCTAACATCCCCGTCAACCCTTTACAGATTGTTCCCAATCTGACAGACAGTTCTAGTGTATTTTTTATGATAGGTATTCTTTGTTCATCCCTGTTGAGGTCTTCCTTGAAATACCAGATCATTTGCCATTGCATAGCTAATCTGAGCTTTCTTCTTTGTATATCAAACAGTTTTGATTAAATCAGAGCAGCTTACAAAAATTGAGGAAGTAAATTCATGCTTACTCGAATAGAATACTATGTGCTGAGCAAAACCAGTATACAGAATAAATAAATGGGTAGAACACGATCAAGATATATTATTTTCTAAAAGTCAGACACAGGAGCCACAGCCATACCATCTCATCTATATGGATATGCCTGGTGAGCAAATACATGGTGTGTATCGCGCCGCTGAGTTTCAAGTGGAGATGAATGGATTTGATTCAGTCAGCTAAGTCAGTCATCCTGCTCAGCCCTCTCTGACTAGCTAACTACTCGATGTTGGCCAGCTGGCACAACAGATGCAAAGCAATAGTTAAAACTTGTTAAAACAAAGCTATGTTTATTCCGACGGGCGATCGAGGGACAATTAACTTGTAGTATGGTCGACATCTGGATGCAACCATCTGGATGTCACTTCCGAACACCTTCCTGCAACAGGGAGAAGAAAGTACCTAGATATTGTTGCTGTAGCCAATATTTTATTTTATTTTATTTTTATGTATACAATTAAATCTCAAACCATCGTGACAGCTAAATCACATTTAGTACTGCATAATGTATACATTTGTGTAAAAACGGAAACTAAGACTACTTACATAAAAACCGAATGATCTTTTGGCAGTTTCAAGCTATGAATTTCTAGATATGGGCATTAACTAGCTGGGGAGAAGCATAGTCTCAGTGGATAAGAGGTCTGATTACATTATGTAGTCCTCTTGATTCTCTTCCCCAGCCCCTCATTTGTGTGTTGACACATGGCACATGACACAATTTGCACAAGTGGAGTGGAAACTTTTAAGGGTGTAGGGGCCAATTTGACAATGTAGTGGCCCCTTCTAGTGAGTCTCCAATGAGTCACAATGCTGCATTAAAGGGCAAAAGGGAATGAAGAGAAACCACATTAAAATGTTCAGTATGCTCAATTTCACACAAAACAATAGATAGGTGTGCCTAATTTGGCTGTGTTAATGTCTGATTTTGAGACTAACTGAAAGACAGAATTCTCCCTATATTCTTGCTGGAGTGTTGTGTAAAACCACAAAAGGGATTTGATCATCATTTTTAATTTTTTTATTTAAAATATATTGTTAGACCAGAAGTCTCAAATGGAAGGGTTGAGCATATTTTTGTAATCTCAGACACACTGAAATATATTGAATAACTGAAAGAAGGTATTGATCTAAGACTTTTATGAAAGACTAACTTTATAATTGTCCCTCAATACTAGATCCTGAGAATTATCACATGCCATCAATGAGGGAATGCAAACATTAATACTTAAGGTACTTTCTTAGTCCCTTTGTGTAGTAGTGTCATCAGGCAGCATGATTTGGAAGCCTTCTGGGTTAAGCAAGTTTGGGGTAATAGATTCAAATGCATCTTGGTGGCGGTTTGTCGATAAGATGGAGTGTTTAAACCCTTGAATTCCGGTCCGTGTTTTCCAGATGAAAGATCACATAGTTACGTTGTCCTTAGCACATGTTTGTGTGTCTAATGAGAAGGCCTGGGATTCTAAAGTTATATTAGGCCATGTTGTTCTCTTCTGGTCGAAAATCAATGCTTAGCTGTTCAAAACCTAATGGAGGAATTCAAAAAATAAATTGTGATCAATGCAACATCAAGTGCACTTACTATGGATGATTGTCTCATATACTGAAGACAGCTCAGCGCTGCATGAGTTGGTCCCCAGTCCACTCAGTCACTTGAAGACAGCTCAGAGCAGTTTGCCCATAACCTTCTTTCCTGATTTAAGTAAAATTCCAAGATACCTGTTTTCTTGGGTGCTTTGAAGTGGTGGCTGACCAGATTCGGCAACCAAAAGGGGAAGGTTTCTATACTGGCATCTCTGGTCACTCTCATGTTTCTCAAGCCTCAGGATTTACCACTGTCTATTTCTATTTTGCCTTGGTGCGTTTCTGACATCTTGTTAAATGTGTTCTTTGATACAGCTTCCTCTTGATGCTATGGAACTAACCTTCCTCTGTATTTTGTATTTCTCACTCTGTCTTGATAAAGATGGAAATAATGGTCACAAGCCTCTAATAGTTCCAACAGCATCATATCCATTCAAATAAACAATTGTACTTTATAGACCCCACACACTTCCATTGATACAAGCCTATGGTACAGCAGTGGGAACATTATTTCCTGAATTCATACAAACATTTAAAACAAAAGAGGGGGAAATTAGGATGATTCAACAAATCAAAACATTAATATACACTGGGGCAAAAAAGTATTTAGTCAGCCACCAATTGTGCAAGTTCTCCCACATAAAAAGATGAGTAATTTTCATCATAGTTAGACTTCAACTATGAGAGACAAAATGAGAAAAAAAGTCCAGAGAATCACATTGTAGGATTTGTAAGGAATTTATTGTTTAATTCCTCTGTAAAAAGTATTTGGTCACCTACAAACAAGCAAGATTTCTGGCTCTCACAGACCTGTAACTTCTTCTTTAAGAGGCTCCTCTGTCCCCCACTCGTTACCTGTATTAATGGCAACTGTTTGAACTTGTTATCATTATAAAAGACACCTGTCCACAACCTCAAAAAGTCACACTCCAAACTCCACTATGGCCAAGACCAAAAAGCTGTCAAAGGACACCAGAAACAAAATTGTAGACCTGCACCAGGCTGGGAAGACTGAATCTGCAGTAGGTAAGCAGCTTGGTGTGAAGGAATCAACTGTGGGAGCAATTATAAGAAAATGGAAGACATACAAGACCACTGATAATCTCCCTCGATCCGGGGCTCCACGCAAGATCTCACCCCGTGGGGTCAAAATGATCACAAGAACGATGAGCAATAGTCCCAGAACCACACGGGGGGACCTAGTGAATGACCTGCAGAGAGCTGGGACCAAAGTAACAAAGGCTACCATCAGTAACACACTCCGCCGCCAGGGACTCAAATCCTGCAGTGCCAGACGTGTCCCCCTGCTTAAGCCAGTACATGTCCAGGCCCGTCTGAGATTTGCTAGAGAGCATTTGGATGATCCAGAAGAGGATTGGGAGAATGTCACATGGTCAGATGAAACCAAAATAGAACTTTTTGGTAAAAACTCAACTTCGTGTTTGGTGGAGAAAGAATGTTGAGTTGCATCCAAAGAACACCATACTTACCATGAAGCATAGGGGGGGAATCATCATGCTTTGGGGCTGTTTTTCTGCAAAGGGACCAGAACGACTGATCCGTGTAAAGGAAAGAATGAATGGGACCATGTATCGTGAGATTTTGAGTGAAAACCTCCTTCCATCAGCAAAGGCATGGAAGATGAAACGTGGCTGGATCTTTCAGCATGACAATGATCCCAAACACACCGCCCGGGCAACTAAGAAGTGGCTTCGTAAGAATCATTTCAAGGTCCTGGAGTGGCCTAGCCAGTCACCAGATCTCAACCCCATAGAAAATCTTTGGAGGGAGTTGAAAGTCCGTCTTTCCCAGCAACAGCCCCAAAACATTCCTGCTCTAGAGATCTGCATGGAGGAATGGGCCAATATACCAGCAACAGTGTGTGAAAACCTTGTGAAGACTTACAGAAAACGTTTGACCTCTGTCAATGCCAACAAAGGGTATATTACAAAGTATTGAGATGAACTTTGGTTATTGAACAAATACTTATTTTCCACCATAATTTACCAATACATTCATTAAAAAGTCCTACAATGTGATTTTCTGGATTTTTTTTCACCTCATTTTGTCTCTCATAGTTGAAGTGTGCCTATGATGAAAATTATATACTTTTTTGCCCCACTGTACATGAAACTTGCCTATTATTATCAAGGTACATTTCTTAATCAAAATGAATTGATAATCTCTATAAAAAGCCTTTCATAGGCAAATAAATATATATAAATAAATACAATTAGATTTTTCATCCAGTGCTTTGGCTGTATAATTTACAGCCATTGTAGTAGCAGTTATAATACTGTGCCCACCAAAACCAGTGATCATTAAGAATCTGGTTTTGAGCAAAAAAAAGGAATGCACCTGTGGGTTTACCTAACACTCCAGAATTGTTTCTAGGCAGGACAGTTTAGAAGTAGAACAATAGTTTCACCCCCATTTTTTAACATTGCAGCACATTTGCATTTTTCCTTACACATTACTTTTGGAATAACTCCAGATATTAATGTTAATAAAAAAACAACAACAGACTTTGATCACATTTGTCCACCCCTGTTGTAATTGCTGGGACATTATCCCTGGGGCAAGCATGGAGCAAATATGGCTTGTATGGCCTGGACTCAGACACTGTTCTGAAGTATATTTGGAAGTCAGAAATATGGCTTAGTTAACTAACTTAAATGAAGAATTTCTACATGTTTTTTGTGGCTCAAACTAAATAAAAAAACAGACTGCCATGAAAGCTTGTTGTCATTCTCCAAAATGATCTTGTCAGTTACATAACGTAATAAACAGATTGTGAATATGGTGAGGGGATTGCAACAGAGACGTGGGAAATGCATATTATCTGCAGGCTACTGCTGGACTTCTTAACACACTACTAAAGGGAGATTACATAGAGCTTAGAGCTAAATTGACCTTGGTTGCAATGAAAAAAAAAACACCAGAATAAACTGTGCAGGCCAACTGATCCAACTCTGTTATTGTGTCAAGTCAGCTTTATAACAGACAACAAAGACAACACAAGAAGTTGTCATGGTATGCTTTAATGAATCCCGTTCCAATAAAATAATATAATTTCAGAATGAATAACAAAATCAAATCATGACAGAAATACCGATATTTGTTATACTGTATAGTATTGTTAGCCAGACACATGCTTTATCGTCTTCTATGGGAAAGCTGCTGCTCCTTACACGCTGCAAAGGAAGTTGGATTGAACTGAGCTCCAAGGTATGGTTTTTCATGTGCTCAAGCTCTGGAAACAGACCATGGTGAAAGTAGAGGGTAAATCTAAACATAATCTGATGTGAAGTATAAAAACGTATGATTAGTTGCTTGAATAAATTACAACAAATGTGTTATGGTTTTAACATTGTCATCAGATGTGACTCCTTACTACTTTTTTTCAACACTGACATTACAATACACTAACACTATATTGTCAGTCCATGACAGAAAAGCTGAAAGAGTTAGAATAGAACACTTTGTGTGCATTAACTACACTTAGCCTCTCAAAAATTACATAGGTAATATTGGAGGATCAGTGTTTTTGAGATGGTAATGTCAACTTTAGGTCTTCATTTAAACGTGTCCAGTGTTTGGGGTTAGTTTAGGATTTCATATTATATGACTAGCTTTGTTTGTAATGGCAGGTCTGCACGGGACAGTGATGATGAGGATGATGAAGACCGAAGAGGGCGGAGCTGCACCTTACAGTACCAGAATGCCATGGTTCGAGTGTTGACCCATTTTGTGGCCGAATCTGCCGACCCACGTGGTCAGCTGACCTACATGCTAGGCAGTGATTGGCAGGTGGACATCACTGGGCTGGTGTGGGATTTCCTGAAGGTGGAGGACCCTCAGATAGCACAGCTACAGGATGGACGCATACTAGCGGGACTAGACATGGGGATGACTACCATCCAGGTATATCTGTGCATTTACAACCAAGTTTCTGTACCACCACAGAGCAAACATAAACAGAGCCAGTAAGCTTAAATAGTGAGGGGAGGGGGAATGGAAAAAGTAACAGGAAAACATCCCTGTCGGTTTCCAAAAGAATCCAAAAAATATCATACAGGCATAGTTTGTGATTTTGTCCACAAATCTTTTTGTTTATTTTCGCAATTTATTACATACAATGGGTATTGTATGTAATACATTTTATCTCAATATTGTTTGAGAGAACATCCTATTTAGTGTTTGTACCACTCTTTACTGATTAAGTAAATAAAGGGTGTCTTTTGGGAAAATGTAAACTATACCTTTAAGTCAGTCAAAACATTGCCATTTACAATCGTGGAGTGGAGATAATATCTACATCTGAGTTTTATTCACACTTTCCTTATCCCCGTGTGTGCAGTCAACCAGGCAGGTCGATTTCACTGGTCCAATGTCACTAGTTCTAAGGTGCAGTGACACTAAATGGGGCCTCACCCTGCTGCGGAAAGGAAGCAATTGATCTCTCACCAGCAGAGCCCCTTCATTTGTCAGACTCCACTGGCTAACTGGATAGATAGTAGACAGGTAATGATCTGTATGAGAGTGATCCGCAGCCTGACAACGTGGACTCATCCATCTGACTGCGGGTGCCTTCACCTCTACACTCATCCATAGCCAGCCTGACTCCTGCGTACCAATTGGCTGGGCGCAGAGGGAAAAACAACACCAGTTAAGACTGGCCAAAACTGTGAATACCTGTCTGTCTGAGAGCTGGAAAGGGGTCTTAGTGAATGGATATTCATGGGAAGCTCTCATTCATTTTCTAAATGAGTTAATGAAAACCGATTTGCTCCAATTAGATAACCAAGAAAGGTACTTTTACAGCAGAAAATACTCATTGATTGTTGCGTGTGTATGCAGGTGATTTTCTCTCCAGATTAATACATGACACCTAATTGGGAGATGTGGAAGGGCTTGTCAAGGTCTACTGAAGTACTGACAAATAACTCAATCTTTACAATCATCAATTTAAATGGAAGCCAGTAATGTTGTATAATGTTGGCATCAAGGTCAGAGCTTAGGATTTATAGAGCTTCCTAAAATTATTAATGACATCAGACTGCCGTTTAGATGATGTAAACAGTGTATGTATGAGTGTGAGTTGTAATACACATCTGTCAATACAGTGTATTTAATGCCATGTTTTGAAAGACTGACTCACCTAACATCCCCTTTTTATACAGTCCCCTACAAAAGTATTGGAACGGTAAGACAAATTCCTTTGTGTTTGTTGTTCACTAAAGACATTTGGGTTTAAGATCAAAAGATGAGTATGTGACAAGAGTTCAGAATTTAAGCTTTCATACTATTGGAACATGTGACTGACAGGTGTTTCTTGTTGCCCATGTGTTGCCTTTTAGGTTAATTGTTCAAATATTAAATAGCTCTGCATGACTAGTCTTAAGTTTTCATCCTTGGTTTAAACATCTAAAGACTGTATTTTTTGTTAAAGAGGATAAACCAACATGAAGACCAGGGAGCTGTCTAAGGGAGAAAAGCAAGCCATTGTCAAGTTGAGAAAATAAGGAAAATCGACCAGAGCCATTGGACAACCATTGGGCATAGCAAGCACAGCAATTTGGAATGTCCAGAAAAAGAAAGAAACTACTGGTGTACTGAGCAACAGACGTCGAACAGGTCGGCCAAGGAAAACAACATTAGTTGATGACAGAAATATCATGAGAGCTGTGAAGAATAAACATCATTAAGTGACATCAACGACCTCCACAGTGCAGGGGTGACGGTATCACAATCCACTGTCCGAAGAAGACTCTGAGAGCAGAAATATAGAGCCCACAACACAAGATGTAAACCAATCATCAGCAGTTAGAATCGGAAGGCTAGATTGAAATTTGCAAAGAAGTACAGAGATGAGCCACAAAAGTTCTGGAACACAATCTTATTGTCTGATGAGACCAATATTAATCTCTACCAAAGTGATGGAAAGGCCAAAGTGTTGAGAAAGAAAATAACTGCTTATGATCGGAAGCATACAAGCTCATCTGTGAAGCATGGTGGAGATAATGTATGGCTGCTTCTGGAACAGGCTCATTAATATCTATTAATGATGTAACTAATGATGGTAGCAGCAGAATGAATTCAGAAGTGTACAGAAACATTTTGTCTGCCAATTTACAGAAAAATGCATTTAAACTAATTGTGAGGAAGTTTATCATACAGCAGGACAATGACCCAAAGCACACTGCCAACAAAACAAAGGACTTCATCCTGGGGAAAAAGTGCAAGGTTTTAGACTGGCCAAGTCAATCGCCTGACCTTAACCCATTAGAACATGCATTTCACCTCGTTAAGAGGAGACTGAAGGGAGGAACACCCCGAAACAAACAAGAACTGAAAGAAGCTACCTTAAAAGCTTGGAACAACATCACAAATGAAGAATGCAACAGTTTGGTGATGTCGATGGGTCGCAAGCTTAAGGCAGTTATTGCAAGCAAGGGTTATGCCACCAAATATTAAATGTTATTTACTTTAAGATTATTTGTTTCTTTACTTTTGTTCACCCAAAAATGCTGTGGTCTAATACAAACGATGCTATGTCCTAAGTTGTTTAACACATCTAGATGAGAATACCAGGAAATGAAAGCAGAAATTCTGAACTCTTGTCTCATACTCATCTTTTGATCTTAAACCCCAATGTCTTCAGTGACCAACAAACACTAATGAATTTGCCTTGCCGTTCCAATACTCTTGGAGGGGACTGTAGTTCCAGGTGGATGATGTTACATGAAATCATTTTTTTGTCTAAAAAATGCGTTTATTTCTCTTATGTATATTTATTTCGCTCCCACAACCTGGATCCCAAATGGACAAAATTCAACTCTGTGTCTGGTCAGGTGCTGTCCCCCCTTTCTGACTCCATCCTGGCGGAGAAGACGGTGACAGTGGTGGATGACAAAGTGACCATCACAGAGCTGGGGGTGCAGCTGGTCACTGGCCTGGCTCTGTCCCTGAAACTCAGCCCAGGAAGCAACCGGGCTATCCTCGCCACGGCAACTACCCAGGAAGTGCTGCAGAGCCCAAAGCAGGTTGGTTCAACATCCTGTACGTATCCTCTTCGGGAACTACCGTCCTACCGGATTAGCCGGACGTTTAAGAGAGGACAGAGGGAGAGTTTACATCTTATTTGAAGTCTACAGTGTGTGTCTAAATACATGCGTGAGACAGATGAGCCTACTGTCAGAGCTCGTAAAAACATGTTTCTCTGAGGTAACATACTGTCATTTTTGCTGGCTGAGCTGAGCAATCGTCTGACACCTCTCTTCCTTCATCCCTCTCTTTCTCGTGATCTCTTGGATCCAATCTGTCAGCTTCTCCAATACCAGCTCCTATATTTATTGTCCTCTCTCAAGTGAGGGATGGAGGCTAGTTTTATCATCCCAATCTCTGTAGGGAAGATGTCCATGCAGAGATAAGCGGTCAGTAATTCCCCTTGAGGATATGTAATTGGAGAGCAAAGGCAGCCCCCTAAGGGGATCTCCTCCATTGTTCCCAGGGATTTGTCCTGTGGCCATATTATTGAGCAAATTGCAGATTCACGGCTAGAAAGGGTCTTAAGAGTCTTGCATGTGGCAAATCCCAATTTGCATGAACTGACTTTAATGTGACTGTCTTTTAGCTATCTTCCAATCTGTGTGCTGAGCACAGCAGCCGAGTGTGTCTTTATGCGCTTCTCATTTTCTGGCTCACCATTTCCACTACTGTAGTGTATATAGCATTTAATGGCTCACAGTGCTGTAGGCCTACATCTTCAAAAGTAGAATCAAAAATAGTTTTCTTTTTACATTCTGACCCTTTGTGTTTTTGAAGTACTGTGTTCTCTGGCAAAATGTAGCTTTGGACACGGTTTAATGTTTAAATTTGCCATTTAAAAATTACGCTATTGGGTGCTGTATAAGATTAGCTTGGCTAATGAAACAACAGCAAAAGCAAATAGGCTGAAAATAGGCATTGTCTCATATTCTAGAACTAAAGAATAAATGGATTTGGAAGTAGTATTATTGAAGTATTATTATTCTGTTGAGTTTGTTGTTACTTTACCATGTGACCTTGTGTGGTCAACAATACTTTAGAAGATATCTTGTATTTCCTTTGCTCATTAGAAATATTCATGTTTGTGTTTGGTTCATTGTGTGCTACCTACTGTGTGTGTGTGTGTATGTGTGTGTGTGTGTACCCAGGAGGCTCTGATCAGTGCGTGGCTGCAGTTCAGCGATGGCTCCATGGCTCCTCTGGACCTGTACAACCCAGAGCACTTTGTCCTGACGGCCACGTCCCTGGATGAGGAGGTGGTGACAGTCCAACAGGCCCCCTCCTGGAAGTGGCCCGTGATCGTGATCGAGGCTGAGGGCCAAGGCCTGCTGGTCCGGGTGGAGATGACCGTCTGCGAGCTTTGCCAGAAGTTCAAGCGGCGCAGTGTGCTGGCTGCCGGGAACTGCAACGTTAGGGTGAAGTTTGGCCAGAGCGACAGCGCCACCTCCAGAGGAAGTGACTATGGGGCGGAGGCCGAGGAGCTTGAGAACAGGGCCGGCGGCCACAGGCAGCAGTCCCCCTCTCAGGACAGAACCGGTCTGGACTCACACTACTATGGTAGCTCCATCGCTGACATGGAGGACTCCGTCATGAGGAGGTTCACCACCACCACCAAGAGTGCCATCATCAGGAAGCCCAATGGAAACAAGCTTTCGGAAGATGGGTTCCAGAACATGCCCGACTTTTCCGATTTTCCTGCCCAGGTGGACCTCCCTCGCAGTCGCAACATAGAGGATGATTTGATCCAGACGGCCCGGGGACTCACTGATCTGGAGATTGGCATGTACGCCCTGCTGGGGGTCTTCTGCCTTGCCATCCTGGTTTTTCTGATCAACTGCATTTCCTACACCCTCAAGTACCGCCACAAGGAGCTATCCGTTGAGGGTCAGGAGAGCTTGAACCATGCCCATGACTGGGTATGGCTGGGGAATGAGGCGGAGCTGCTGGAGAGTCAGGTCAGCTTGTCTCCCCAGCAGGACGAGCTCACCTCCATGGTGGACTGCACCGCAGGCCTGGAAGAGGGCAGCCACCTGCTCAACGGGTGCTTGACCCAGAAGAATGTGCAGGGCCAGGTGCACCGCGCAGCAGACACGGGGGGGTGCACAGGTACAACCACAGCCAAGGACAGCAAAGGAGATTCACCGACCACAAAGAGGAAGCGGGTGAAGTTCACCACGTTCACCACCATTCCACCAGACGACGGCTGTCCCAGTGTTAGCACATTGAGCTTGGGTCATAGCCAGAACATTAAGTGGGTGTGCCAAGATGTAGAGCTTGGCGACTCCAAGGAGCTCCAGAACTACATGGAGAGATTAAATGACAGTGCTTTAAAAGAGGTGGTGTAGTCTGTGTGCTCACTGCACTTATAGCAAACTCACCCTTTTGCCTTTCACAGTGAAGTGGGCCTGGACAGCACCTATTGCTATAGTCAGAGGCTGTAAACTAGAAGCAAAATGTTTGTGAATCACATGGAACTGCCAAAGTGGGAATGAACTTGAGGACAAAAAAAGTAATGGTACCATAAAGGACCAATGGAAAATTATTAACTTGAAAAGAAATATGTCAACAAATAAGGATGTCTGTTTATTTTTTGATAATTTCTCTATGCTGTTTATCTCTTCCTACTTTTTATTATTATTTCATTCTGATTATTTTTTAGGTAGACTTAAACCATGACTTGCTCTGCATTACTGACAAAATTATGAAATTAATGATGAAGTTACGCAGATGATGATGAGGTAGATTAAAAATGTAAAATGAATGAACATTCAAGGTGTATATAAAGTACTCATAGAAAGTTGTTGGAAGTTTTGTAGCATATTTTATATTAATTTCCTACTCCACATCCTGTCTTTTTTGGGGTGGATAAATGTCTGACCTCCCAGGATAAACCAGAATTAGCAGACAGAACATCCTGCATGTGGTTTGACATAATGGCACAAAGTTTAGCTTCATGCTCATCTTTACCAGAAGACATGGCTATGTTCTGTATATACTGAACACTCCTCCTACAAGCCACTGTATTGTTGCCGTATATTGTATTTTCATATCTATCATTTAAAGAATATCCAAAAATGTTTTATGTGTCCGCTTCAGTCCACATTGAATTACATTACACATGCCAAGATGAATTCCTATTTGCTGCCCACTATTTTCGTGGACTGAATAGAGATTAGCGTTTTTCCAGGTTGTCTTCATAAGCTACACAGTGTAAATCCTGGTTGTATATTAATAATGTGTATGAGAGGTATTTAGCTATAATAATGAACAGTAATTCAATAATTTTACAAATGATACATTTCCATGAAAAAATTCAGTTTCTTTTCAATCAAAATTCTATTCAATCATTTGGCAACTGGGAGTAATTTGCTCCTGTATTGTTCTCAGAATATTGCCAAACCTCAATTACTGGTAACTCCACTGCATATTAGGCCAATCCATTAAATTTGGTAACAGAAGAGCTAGTTTTGGATAAAGGATGAAGCTGTTAACACTTATTCCATCAGCAAATAGTGTTTCCCCACAGTAACATGATGCTTAGTGTATTAAAGTGTGATTACATTGAAAAATTTATGATTAGACTACATATTTATGTGACGTTTCTTCTTAACTCAGCAAATTAAATTAGTGGAAGCCTATAAAAAAGCAAATATGGTCTAATTAACCCATCTCAGAGCTTGAGGAAACTCAGGGAGGACAGAATTCTATATTCTCTTGAATAGAGGAATTTCATATTATCAATTGTAATAAATTGGGAAAGTGTTTTAATGCGGGTGGGGAAAGAGGATGGAAGAAAACGTTTTTATTGGAGTTACTTAAAATTTTTGTCAGTAATCTTACCTGTCACAACATCAACTTGACATCAATACCCAACCTTTGTTTCATCATATTGCTTTATCGACAGCTTGGAAATCAACAATAGACAGCTGAGCAAACACAAAAGTAAACAATTGAGCTAGCGCATTACACCAGCATAATTTCTACACCTTAAAGGAAAGGTTCACCATTTTTTTTACCTGGGGCCTATTTACGGGTTATTTTATTCATGAATAATTTGTATTTTTCAGATTTCAGAACATTAAGAGCACAAGTTATAATAATTAAATGTAGGCTGTGTTCAGAGTCTAATAAACCTAGTTCAGGTCAGAAGCATGACCAGATAGACAAGGACAGGGATTTGTCAATTCAACCAAATTGCCAGGCATCAACCAAAGGGACATCCACCAACCGCAACCACCCTGAAATGAGGGCCGATTTCATCCCAACTTGCACGATGAGTGTAACAGAGAGAAAACAACAAGCTAGTGACTTTAGCCCCAAATGGCATTGGAGGGAGGGCATCCCAGTGGCAATGAGAGCCCATCTGGCAAGACAGTGTCCAGTCTTTCGGTCACCTTCACACCCCAGGCCAGACTACACTTGATCATAGACCATGCTGAAGAAATGAGTCTTTAGTAGACTTTACACAGAGTAACCTGAATTCTAATCTGAATTGGCAGAAAATTCCACAGTAGTGGAGCTCTATGAGAAAAAGCCCTGCCTCCGACAGTTTAGAGGGAAGTGAGGGAAATTTGGAGCAGCCAGAGAATCGGAGCAGCGGAGGCGGTATTGCATTTGCTTTACCACACCGTTGTGACGAAAAGAGAGCTGAGCTGGAAGGGTTAGGGTTACAAATATACCGGTAAATTTGCGTTCTACCCTCACTTATGGTCATAAAGGCTGGGTCATGACTGAAGGAACTAGATTGCAGGTACAAGCGGCTGAAATGGGTTTTCTCAGAAGGGTGGCTGGCGAGAAGCTCAGTCATCCGTGAGGAACTCGGAGTAGAGCCGTTGCTCCTTTTTATCGAAATGAGCCAGTTGAGGTGGTTCGGGCATCTGGTAAGGATGCCCCCAGGATGTCTCCCTAGGGAGGTGTTCCAGGCACGTCCAGCTGGTAGGAGAACTTGGGGTAGGCCCAGGACTAGGTTGAGAGATTATATTTCAACACTTGCCTGGGAACCACTCGGGATCCCCCAGTCAGAGCTGGCAAATGTAGCTCGAGAAAGGAAAGTTTGGGGTCCCCTGCTGGAGCTGCTGCCCCCGCAACCCGATAATGGATAAGCAGTTAAAGATAATGATGATGATGTGAAACCAAACTAAATTCTAAAACAATGCACTACCTCACAAAAAACAGTAGCCTAAACATTGGCACTCAAGCAAACAGCTGAACTACAGTGCGGATCTCTTTGTTGTTTACTAGCTAGCAACAAGCACAATTTACGGACATTTATCAAAATGGCTGTAGAATGTGCAGTCCCCTATTGTGTTAATGAAATTAAATCTAGCTAACTGTCTAAAATACAGGCCGTCATTCCAGAATTTTACTATTCAGAGAGAATAATTCACATGGCCATGCCCAACAGTAACTAAATCATGCCAATGCTCCATAGTAGTAATCATTTCAGTACCTCCTGTGATGGTAATTCCATCGATAGGAACTCTTAAATTAAGGACAGAGACTAAATTCTCTTGGCACAATTATCAGTTTATTTGCAAATAGAGAGATGCGTCTAAAGCATACAAAATAACACTCTGAGGAATCTGAGGAAACACAGAACAGAGTACTTGTTACAATTGAAAAGGGGTGTGGTAAGATGCTACACTGCTCTCTTATGTCACATACGTTTTACCCAAATAGGCAAGCTATCCCCCCACCTTATCCTAAGGAACCAAGGACAACACTTATTTGTTATTTATCCTTCCTGCCATAGATGTTTTCCATCAAGAAGTTAGGGAAACATCATAAAAGGCAGTCAACCACATTCCTGAAGAACAAAGGACAGATACCCTTATTGGTTTAGGCAGATTACCAAATGGTCAGAGTACCAAATTACCCTCTGATATTATGCAGACATGTGTGTCACAGACAAAGACCGGAGTTACATACCAAGTAATAGAAACGCCACATTTTATACAACCACCACATTTTATACATATTTCAACTTACTGCACTTTTTCAGTTCCTCTCAAAAGTGTTCTACATTTTGTTATGCTACAACCACTGGCGTGACGTGGGGATGCCAGGCCCGGGTGCAAGATGTCCTTACGACCCCCATCTTGACTAGAGTTTCCAAGAAGGCTTGTGGGAATCTGAGACCAAGTGGAAGAAGATTATGTGGTCTTTAATAGAGCCTTTATTAAGAACTATGTTTGGCGCAAGCCTAACACTGCACATCATCCTGAGCACACAATGCCTACTGTGAAGCTTTTTAGTAGCAGGGACTTGGAGACATGATTAAGGGGAAGGAAGAGCAGAGCAAAATACAGACATCCTTGAGGAAAACCTGATCCAGAGCGCACAGGACCTGGGGTGAAAATGCAGCTTTCAGCACTACAACAGCCCAATGCACAAAGCAAAGACAATGCAGGAGTGGCTTCAAGACAAGTCTGTGAATATCCTGGAGTGGCCCGCTCAAAGCCCAGTCCTCAATCCTATTGAGAATTTATGGAAAGAGTCAAAATTTGCTGTCCACCAAAGGCCCCATCCAACTTGAGGGAGCATGAACAATTATAAATAGAGCAATGGGAAAACATACTTGTGTCCAAATGCGTAGAGCTGATAGAAACAAATTCTAATATCCAAATATTGACAAAAGAAGGTGAACATTGAAAAAATAAAAAATTAAATAGCAAGAACAATTTGCCAACACAACATCTCGATTATTATGTTCATATGTAACTATTTCAGAAAAAACACAATTATGTTCAGAATGTACATTTCGGCAGCTTTATTATGTTCAATATCAATACCTCCCAGTGCTTCTGGTCCTTGTGATAACGTTCAGTGTCAACATATAAAAAGTGCTATTTACTGTTGGAACCTGGCTGCTAGGGGCTGTAATGAAAGTATTCATAACTAAATACTAGCTGTTTGCTAGGGCGTTGTGGTTACGGCTGGTGGGCAGGCATGTTTGGGAGTTGGATTCCAGCAAGAAGATATTTGTTGTTGGCGAATTGTGTTGTTTAGACAGATGTTTTTCTGTCTTTGTAACCTTACCCATAACCTACATCCTAAACCTAATGCCAGTTTAAGATGCCTAACCTTAAGCATAAATTGACCGTAACTGTCACGTCCTGGCTATGCCCCTAGCCATCTTTGTGCTGGCTGGGGCCATAGTCAGGACGTGGCCAATAGAGGTGGCTCTAGCCACCTCTATGCACTTGGGTCTCCCCAATTGGAGGCAGGTGTTGTGTATTGCCTCCAATTGGGGAACCTATTTAAGTTTACTGTTTGTTCACATGGGTGTGGTTTATTTTGGTT
>JACXGJ010010182.1:0-22474 GCA_016801105.1 Esox niger | reverse complement strand
TAACTCCTGAAGCGAGACGACTACGTAACTCCTGAAGCGAGACGACTACGTAACTCCTGAAGCGAGACGACTACGTAACTCCTGAAGCGAGACGACTACGTAACTCCTGAAGCGAGACGACTACGTAACTCCTCAAGAGAGACAAATACATAACTCCTGAAGTTGGACAACTACCTACCTCCTGAAGTGAGACAAATACATAACTACTGAAGTGAGACAACTACACAGAAAACAACCACAGACACGGCCATCAAGTGCAGTATCTTACAGGTACAGAAAGTATCACCCTCTTTATGATTTAAAACAATCACATCAAACCTTTCAGCCTCGCTCACTAACGGAATGCAAGATCTGATATTACTACCAAAAGAACAGTAATAGAAATGTACTGCTCGAGAAATGTCTTTTAGATAAGAACTATGTTGATTATTTTCTCTCCCGGTATCAGAGTATGTTACCCAAAAACTAATATTACCCAAAACTAATATTAGTTTTAGGAAAATAGATTTTTTATGTTAATGCTACCAACCTGCACTAAAAAGCCAAATTAACACGTTGTTTATTTGTTATGTTGTGTGGACTTTCAGAGGACCGGTGTTAAACTATGTTCACCCAGCCATTTAGAATTTAGCTGAATATGAATGACCTTGATATGTAAAGTAACCAAATGTTATATTTTTTTTGGCATTGCTGTCTGATAAAAATGTAACTTACCTGGTGTGTCCCTACCAGGCAAGCATGCTATAGATAATGTTTGAATGGAATCCATTATTTGGTTCAGTTTCCCTGGAACTTATAATGAATACAAGAATGATGTCATTTTTTGGCACAAATGCCACCCAATTCCATAGACCAATTAATATTCTCTTGCACATCCTATCAAAATCAGAAATAGATTCAACAAAGCCATTATAGATGACCTGAACATGTGATTAAAATGCTCATATTGGTACCATTATCTTAACTGGATTTGTTTTATAAATTCCATGCAATAATTTTACCTGTTTCATATAAGCACATCATGTTGACAAATGTCCATAGGCTTTTGTTGAGCTTCACAATAGGTTTCAGATTCTTCTTTTCATATTTTATATAGGTCTCTGAACCAAAGCAAGGATGCCTGTAATAGTTGGTCCATAGACTACTCACAGGTCTATGTCTCTGTCACCAACAATGTGCAGTCTGCCAAAAACAAACTAAACTGCATTTCAAACACACTCTGGAAATGTTTTCCGTAAGGTAGCATATAACTCAAGTTGAATTATATTCGAATTAACATTCATTAACAATTCAACACACAACTCAACTTAACGATATCTAAGTTTAAATCCAAACTCAACAAATATATATAGTTTGTACTCTTCTATTAAAGTTGTTTTTTTACAGTTGTGCAGAATAAAGGTTTAATCAGATATGTCTTTACTGCTGTACACTGTAGCAGTCAAATCTAATCTTGCATCGTCTCGTCTATTCCTTACACTTGTAATTCAAGAGACCTGATAAATCCACAGTGAAGATTTTCCAATAACCAACTCTAATGTGATAGCCAGGAACCTGACAGCATCTGAACACCTACTTTCAACACACACACACCAGTTGTTAACAGAGTACATCAACACAACAGATCTTCTAGCTCACTTCACCTATAAAGGTTGTTGACTTTATCACCAGTTATTGTAATGTAAAGGATAATTAACACTGTGCCAGAATTGCAATTACTACTGAATAATGGGTTATAATATTGACTACTATTGCCTTAAATTAAAAAGGTTATCAGAAGAAAAATAAGGTTGTTCATTAGGCCACTAACAATGGTTGCAGTCTTTTGGATGATTTTAATGAACAAAATAGGTTACTAAATGCAAATTTGTGGGTTAAAATCCAGTTGAGTCACATTAAACCAGGAATTATGAATAACTATCGTAAGTGAAAAATGTATATCAACTGCAACCATGCACAAAGTAAAAATATCTTTGGACAGCATTCCCTTAGGCACAACGGGCAAATCTGACTGTGGTCCTGCAGAATACGAGGTACAATACTTGCTTTCTTGATAATCAGAAATTAAACAGAACATTTCAACTTGTGTACTTACACAACCCATATTCCAGTGATGGTGAAGACGGGCAGGCTGATAGGTAAAATCATCCACATAGACATGTTGACGACTTTGGTCTCTGTGTGTGGAGGGGAAAATAAATCAATAAATCCTCTTCGCTCTTTTCTGTATTAATTAAACGTATTAAGTCCTTCAGGCAGTCCATAACAGATATGCCTTTCATAGCATACTTTTGGACTGATAAATGAATGACATCGTAATATGTGTAGTCTTTAAAGGTATTCGCATTGTAATGTAGTCTGACATGAGTGTGCAAAAATGACCCCTAGGATACGGACAGAATAGGTTTTACTATACCGTTGCACCTTTCTAGGGAATGATTCAAGATTTGTGTGCAGTTTTCCCAAATCCCCGAGAAAATCCTTGAATTAAAAAGTCCCAGATCATTTTCTAGAAATATGATTATGTTTTTCTGATCTTTTGCTACACGTGTTTAGTTGCAAATCCAATAAAATCGATGTATTTAAGCAAGGCAGCATCAGGATTGTTCGCCAACTTCATTCTTCCCGGGTTGTTTGCCATTCGTAGCGTTTCTGTGGTCTCCACCGCAAAAAGATAGAACACTATAAACTAAACCAGCTGTTGCACATAACTCCTCCCACCAAGAGGAGTTCTGAGCTAGCCCCTCCCACCAAAAGAAGCTTGTTGTTGTTGAATGTAACAACACAACACTGCTCACTCACCTACCAGTAAATTTAAAATGTTCCCCTGATAGGGTAGACTAATCCAATCGGATGATTTTCATGAAGGCCTTGGCCTACATCATCACTACACTAGATGATAGATCTCTCTGCAATGCAATCTCCTCATGTCATTTTTTAAATCGATCTAGCTATTCAAAGCTGATCAAAAACAAGAGTGATTAAATGAACAATCACTTGTTTTCTATGTGTAAGAGACTATCATCCTCATTCTCGGATGTCGAAGAAGTTTCAGAGGCCATCAGAGTGAAAGTCAATTTCGGACATTACACGATCTCCCTTTTCAGTATTCTGCCATGACAATTCACTTGATACATTGTCTCAAATTTCATTTGTAGGACAATTTAAATTCCTGATTTGTTAATTCTGCAACAGTGAAATCTATGCATTAACGGATCTCTCAGCAGTTATTCTCTAATAGCTGTAGATGCTGTGGATCTTGAAGGTGCTGCCCAGCCAATATTTGTTTTGTTTATAACATTTAATATCTTACGTTGTTTGAAAGCCCCCAAATTACACATATTTTATATGTGTTATTATATAGATGTAATATGTGATATTATATACGTATTAAGACATACAGTCTACGCAGATGATTGCAATGCGTTATTACGCTGAAGAGTTCTCGGCAAAATTTGAAACCATGCTGTAGTGGTACATGACCACTAGAGGCAGCGAAGTCCTTTTAATTTCAAGTAATACTCTATGGTGGGATTTCGGTGATGTACGACTAAACGATGCCTTAGTCTGGATAGGCCAGCGTCTACATTCCGAGGTAGACGCTACTTTCCCTTTAGAAACGCTATCTAGGTCTATTACAACTCTATATTGAATTGTAAGGTACATATTTATACTAATTTACCTTCAATAAACCCTAGCCGCATATTGTGGGACTACGCTTGTATTCCATGCGTTTAAATGCGGCAACACCTGGGGGAGCTGTTTACCATACAAACTAGGTTACCCGGGGCATCAACTGTGAGCGGTTAAAGAGTCAACTGTAAGTTTTTTACTTGGGGGGGGGGGGGGTAAAACTGCGCAAAAACTAACCATGTGTTTCCTAACACCACTATAACTGGGTTAATGTCATCTCGCTAAACAAGGGCACGACTAAATCTTCATTTTGTGGGATCAATTCTAAAAAGACCTGGCCGAAAGACGCAGGAGACACCTACATAATACATTATAGGTGTTTGTTATATATTATGTTTACGACTCAGTCCTCACTCTTCAAAACTGGTTTTAGGTCAGTTATGTTATTCGTTTTCATGCAAGAGAAATAGGTAGGCCCAGAATGTAAATTAATTTGGACTTGCTTCCTATGCATGTTTAGGCTACTGCCAGTCCGTGGGCATCTAGCAAAGTCTAGTGTAAAAAAGGTTAACAGAAGGAAATAGACTACATTGTGTCACTGTTGATATATAGTCACAATAGAGTATCACTCAGACTCGATATAGACCCATTGTTCTACACACTTCAAACATTACAAAGCTTTTGTGAACTTGAATGTAATGACTAGATAAAAAAAAGCAGTTTTTGTATTCTAGGTCATATAATGTGTGCATATACCATACATGCACATAGAGAATAACTGTATATGTTCTCCTACCACTGTCATCTGATTCATCTCACTCATTCTAACAGACATCTACTAACATTTCTCCACAGGAGGGCAGACCGGAAATAACCTGGACTCTAATGAAAGGCCAAAATCATGTGAAGCGACTCAAATCCAATGACGATGACAGGTCCTGGGTTCTACACTCCCTCTTCCAAGTCCTGCTTCTCTGACCCGGCTTTTATTTAAATGGAGGAGAAAAACACATCTCTTAAAACAATATTTTGTTTTCTTCTGACACCAATGGCCCAATTCAATTGAATGATTCTTGGTCCTCAGTGACTGCATTTTTTTTTTCATTTCATTTGACTTGTCAGGTGGTGGCATTATAACAAACGATTAGACAGGCAAATGACGCAAGGCCCCAATCCTCACTCTGTGGTAACCGAAAGTCATGTAATTCGCTACATAGCACCTTCTACTCACAGACGACAATTAGCCCCAAAACACCATCGGGGTTCAAAACTCAAAACACCACTCCTCTGGCACTGAACGACTATGATCTCAGACACCACTGGCTTGATTTTGACAAGACTTGAGTGAATGATGCCTCCTGTCATTCCACTCCAGCCCGAGGAGCTGTACATGGCAGCCTTTTCGTTATTTTTCATTTATAGTTGTCTGCTACGACTGTGGATAACGGGTCGACTGTAGCTGAACAAGGCTGTCTGATTCTGCATACGATGGAAGTGAGAGGTAACCTAAATATTAATAACTTCAAAGACAAAAAGCAATTTCTAAAGTGACAGACTAAAATGACAGGCTTTTAGTCGTTTAAATTGCCAGAGAACTATGTGTTACAACAATAAAATATTGGTCTGGCAATAATTAAATTGCAATTACACATTCTGTTGATAAATTATGTGAGTCTATATATTTGGTTTATCTGTATGTATGTTCTTCATAAGTTAATACCATACATTTATGACATAGTCAATGTGGTGTGTTTAGTAGGATACTTGAGGACTTTCACAGAGGTATAAAAGCTGTTATTCGACATTCGTTTGTGTATATTCCTGAATATCAACATTATTTTTAGCAGCAAAAAATCTGTGTCAAGCTAAAACGCTGCACTATTTATAATCAACATGACTCAGATCATCGGAAGTTTCCTTTAAGCTACTTTTGCTTTGGTCAACAACTTTTTTTTAAATCCTTTCAGAGGTTTGTTACTGCTGCTTTTGGAATCACCAGTATACGTTTTTTCATCATGTCATAGGTAAAATAAGTCATTCAATGATAAAAAACGAAAATGTAACTATATTTGAGGAGATATTTTCTTGAAATTAATGAAATACTCTGCCAATGGAACCAGACAGGAGGCATATGAGGCACCCAAAACATCTGTGTGTATATATATTTACACTGCTCCAAAGAATTAAGGGAACATGTAATCATCACAGTATAACACCAAGTCCATTAAACATAAACAGGGCGGTGGGTTAGCGATTGTCTAGGGAGGCATATCAATCGAGCTGCCAGTTTTATGAGCAGTGTACATAGACACAAACTTTTTTACAGACTCTTACTACCGAAATGGCTTCGGTTTGACTTTCAGTTTCCTAGGGTTTTTGCATAGTACTGTATGACCTCCAGAACACCCACTGACAATGAAGCCCTCTCTCACCTTCCCTATTGGCCCTGCATTTCTCCCCAAATCCCCTTTTGTTTTTCAATAAATGCCCTCCTGATCCATAGCACTAAAGCTATGTCTATCTCCTGTATCTTTCCGTGATTTGCCATGAAACATAATTTTTTTCTACTCGTTTAGCTGTGTCTGGGCTGAGTCCCATTGAGATAGTCACAGTAATGTTTGTTTTAGAGAGACACATACTCTATCCTTAACATGCTCCAGACTCATGTTCTCAGATGTGACATGGTGACAAACGCGATGAAGGGGCACCTGGGGGAGAGACGGTTTGAGAACCTCAGAAATAACCGGTCAAGTAAATTAGTATGTAACCCATTTCCAGGCTGATTTGAACAGTATCCCCTTGTGATATTTGACAAACAGGAAAACAATAAATTAAGTAGCACATTTTTACTGGTGTCCAGACTCCAGTTGAACAGCTCCTCACAGAAGTAATTCTCATTGTCCTCCCCCCTTGCAAAGACACGACTGGTTACACAACAAACCTGCAGAGCAGGCCGTGCTTTATCTACCGCATTTTCTATTAAACATCAATTACCCAGCAGCTCATAGCTCACACAGGCTTTTATGTGCCAACCTGTCTGATGAAACATGAGTTGGTTACTGTCACGCTTTGGCATGGAGACAGGACATAAGCACAGAGGTTGTCAAGGGCAAACATAGTTTAATAACAGATACGCCAAGAAACAAAGGGCAGGAATAGGCAACAACAACTCACATAACGACTAACAAGAAACACTGGGGCAGGAAAAACTTAAATAGGGACAAAATGAGTGAGCAAACAAGGCACAGGTATAACCAATAAAACAAAGACAAGCTACGTTCAAAAGCAAAGGACAAAAACCAAACAGAACAGGCTACGTTCACAAACAAAAGCAAGAACAAAACTGAACGAAAACCGAACCTAACAGTTTCCGTACAAAAAGGTACAGGATGGGGTGTCCTTGCAAGGCCACTGTGATGGAGTGGAGAATCCATGAAAGACAGCCTTTTACAGATCCTTAGGTTCCCAGGATTCAGAGTTTGGTGCAGGGAGAACGAGAGTAAGGAAATCAGTCAACATTTTTGACTAGAGCATATAAGAGAGAATAGATGTGTATTGCATGTGACTTTCCTTAACGTGACTAACAACTAGTATGTTGCATGTTGTCAGGCCTACTTGTGCATATGACAGGGGACAAGGATTTCAACAAAAACACAACAGTGCATGTGCTTTAAAAACAGACGTACGTTTATTGTTTAGACACTTTGGGCCTCAATCCAAACATTTAAACATCACAGCCCTTGGACAGTGTTCCCCCTTCCGTTTCAGTTACATACTAGACAGCCGACTCACAGAGAGGCATAAGCATGACTTCACACGACATCAGCAACGCCGACAGAAACGCCAAGAGATCACACAAACACCAAATGTGCTCACACATACCCAACAGAGTCGAAACTGCAGAAGCATCGTTTGGCCGTCGGCACACAAACGAATGTACTTTAAACTAAGTATATTTCCTGCGTAGTGTTTGCGACACTGCACACGACCAAAACCCAACTGTCGGTTTCGAGGTGGAGGGTCAGAAACCGAAGTGACGTCACATCATGATCATGATTAAACAGCCGTGTGAAAGAAATACACTTTTTCTGAAGAGTCACACTTTTAGTGTGGTCTGTAGAAAGTATTCAACTCCTGAACAGCTCCTAAGATCATTGGACAAGTTTATAGGTATGACATAACATTCCTGCTGTAGTATCAGGGTTACACTTGAGTAATATGAATTTTATTACATAAAGGCATTGTAACTCCATCATAAACACAACATTAGAAATGCGTTATAAGCACCACTTAAGAAATTTTGTGATTCCCTGTCGTTCTCGGCTGTCTCACTTCGTGTAGGTGAATAAACGTCCACACTTGAGCTTCCACACGCTGATAAAAACATACTAAATTACATGTGCTTGGACCAGTATGACTCTGGAAGGATGGATCAGGGGAATAAAGTACAGTGCAGCTCTATTACAAACATAAAGGATGGCAAATTAACCAACAACGGTTAAAACGTACAGGTGGTTTGGTGTTCTTGCACAGCCTTACTTTCTGCTAGATCTGTAGACATAATCTAGTCAAAGAAAATTCACCATGTTGACCTAAGCCCCAACTTACACAATGTCTTTCATCTACAGTGGTGGTCAAATTTAAATGGGGAGGAAGCAAAAACAAATGTGTGTTTAAAGCTTCAGAAATAAAGGGGTTGAAGAAGCGATGTTTTCCTGGTACGAGACCTCGTAACAGGACACACGTTTCGGTGAACAAACGGGTCTAAACGAAGGCTCAACTGATTGACGTGTCCACTGCTTTCCGCGCCTCAGTCCTGGCCTGTGATCCTTGTCTTCACAAAAGGTCACAGCTCATGTCAAAGCCACACACAATGAAGTACAACCAACTGTTTTTTTCAAGTCCATTAGATCATTTCTCATACAGCTGTCCGGCAGTAGTGATAAATTACGTTGTGTTAACCTACACTTTTATTTCCATCTTTGTTTAATGATTGTGATGTTTTACCTTTATGTAGTACTGGCAATAATTATTATGCTAGTACACCACAATAAGCAGTCTGCAGATATGTACAGCTCCGGAAAAAATTAAGAGACAATTGCAGCTTTTTTTTCCTTTCCAAAAAAGTAGAAAAGGAAGGTTTTGAGTGAGGAACAGAAGTGTTCAATGTCTCTTAATTTTAACCCTTCTGTTCCTCACTCAAAACCATCATTTTCAACTTTTTTGGAAAGGAAAGGTGCAGTGGGCTCTTATTTTTTTCCAGAGCTGTATATCTTGCAATGCTAGGTATTTTGACAAATTTCTAAGGATGGGGATATTTGCTTTTGCTGTAAAGAAAAATAAATATTTACCAAATGTAAAAATGTTCTTTCATAAAGGGGCATTTGTTCTTACATGACAATGACACTCTTACCAGAGACACATTATGATATACTTTATACATTTCCTTTTAAAAAGCAATATGAGCTACATAACATGTCCCTTAATGAAGAAAATAATACCTTAATGACATATTTCCCATTAGGAAGAAATGATAGCCTTGGTGACAATTCACTTTGGAAAGTAAAGATCATCTTAATAATCTAAATTACATATTTCCCTATAGGAAGAAAATATCATCTTAATGACATTTCCCTATAGAAAGAAAAGATAATCTTAATGACATTTCCCTATAGGGAGAAAAGATCCTCTTAATGACATTTCCCTATAGGAAGAAAAGATCCTCCTAATGACATTTTCCTATAGGAAGAAAAGATCATCTTAATGACATTTCCCTATAGGAAGAAAAGATCATCTTAATGACATTTCCCTATAGGAAGAAAAGATCATCTTAATGACATTTCCCTATAGGAAGAAAAGATCTTAAACACATATAATATTTCCTTTCAGGACATGTGGTGACACCAGAGGCCTTCCCTTTCTTTAATGAACATACAGATGTAGAAAGACCTAAAAAAAACGAAACTATATAGTGCATTGTGACGTAAAAAATAAAATAAAAAAATACAAAAGTGCGCAATTTAAACAGCACAACTTAAAACAGGCAGAACCTTAGTGAGCTCCACTATTTCCTGGAACATTTTTAAGGACCTCCAAATTTTTTATTTTAAGAAAATAAATACATTCTGAAGATATATTATTTACAACAGACACACTGTTCCATACGTCACTCCGTTCAGTGCTCCTCTCCTTACAACCATCTCCAGGTAACTGCCTTCAGCTAAAACATCGAAACTATCCTTCGGTAATTCAGTGCACAGGACCCTTTCAATCATTGTTTCATTATACTAAAGGTGTGTGAGGTCTAAAACAGTAAGACAATTCTCAGTGCTGGACTAAAAAGCACCAGATTTAACTAGAAGTGACTAATTCATTAAACGTACTGACTGCAGATGCAGTTATTTTTACTGCCCTTGAAGAAGACCTCCGGTCTGATACAGTACAGCTGTATGTATTATAGGACTGAAGCAACTCAAAAAGACTGATTAATAAAGCAAAGAAATCCAAATGGAGTAGCACATTGGTCAAACACAAACTGAGCTGCTCTCTCTAATGCCCATTTCCATCTCTGTTTACTTACTTCTCTTAATTCGTTGGATGATATATATATATATATATATATATATATATATATATATATATAAATATATATGTATATATATATATGTGTGCTGAACATGCACTGGTTTCTCGGTCTCAGCGACCATTCTATAATTGCGAAATCCCTGGTTCTAGTTAGTTAGGTGACCTACAGCTTTACAAAGTCAGGGTGGGAAAAATATTGGCTTGTCTGATGTGGACCCAGCAACCAGTATAAACCAGTCGCGACTCGCACATTATGGCACGACGCGATGTTCTTCTTGACCAGGCACGCGGACTCTAACCTCGCCCGGGTGTACAACTCGCCCGACCGACACCGCCTCCTACTCGGACTTGGATTTCCTGTTGACCTTCTCGGCGGCGCCCTTGAGGTAGGACTTGTAAAAAAAGGAGGCGAACAGGACCAGGTAGCTGAGGTACATGAGCGAGCCCCAGACAATGTTGTCCACATAGGAGGGGCAGCGCACCTCGTGCATCCAGAGGTAGACCAGGCCCAGGACCGCCAGCCCCATCACCATCTGCATGATCTGGGTGGCCGTGATCACCATGGCGCAGGGCCGGGGCACCTGGTAGCCCGCGGCCCTGGCAGCGTAGTAGGTGTACATGAGGGAGTGGACCAGGTAGTTCATGGTCATGAACCAGCCGCCGCCGGCCACCTGGTCCTTGTAGGAGTACCAGGAGTAGACCAGCACGGTGATGTGGTGGTACCAGTGGAGGAAGATCAGTCGCTGCTTGCGGAGCACAATGAACACTGTGTCGCCTGAGGAAGGAGAGAGAGAGAGGAGGAGGAAGAGGTGGCTGAGTGATGCTCTGACGTTTGGTCACTTTCGCTCCAGCTCCAGTAAAGTAAAAGTTTGCAGGGGCTTCACCAAAAACTAAAAATCTGACTGAATATATATTGTTGTTAATAATCTACACATACCCCATAATGTCCATAACAACAATTTAATGAAAATAAATAAATAAATAAAAAGATCTGTCTTTGCTGTTGGGTGTAGATTTTGTGTAGAAATATATTTAAACAATAATAAAAGTCAACAGAATGTGGAAAAAAGAAGGGATCTGAACACTTTCCAAAAGCTTGGTGTAAATCATTTTAGAAATCTTTCCTTGTGTGGAAACTAAAAAGTATTGGCTTTCAGAATCCTGTTTTCCAAAATCCCCAGCCTTAACCCCAAAATATCCAAGTAACCTTATTTGTTACCCAAACCCCAACTATTGCTAAACTCTATGCAAAAATTAGGATTTGTCCTGTGGACTGACAAAAAAAGATTTCTCCATTATTTCCAGTCCCAAAAAGGAAACTAAAACAGTAGGTGAAAACAAAAAAGATTAGGAAGCACTCGGCAACCCACTAACACAGTGATGAAATCAACAGCACCCTGTTCAGAACAAACTAGACTGGTCTGATACATTAAACATCAGCTGCCATTTAGAACAGGAGAAGGCATTTTCTGCCCCGAAATGTATAGCAGTTAATCACTTCTTAATGGGATTTCGTCACCATCTTAGCATCTCTACATATTTAGCAGCACTCCTGCATCCCTGTGCGTCTGACAGATAAGCAGCAGCATTGACCAGATCAGTGCCCTGGGACAGCAGACAGCCTCAGCGTGCAGTGGAGGCTACAGGCAGTGGCCTCCCCTGATCAAATGTAAGTGCACTAGAAACTTCCAAGTGCTCCCGGGAATGTCATAAATAGAAAAACAGGTTTCAAGGTTGTTTCAGTCCAGCATAGCCTCCTCCACACTGATTGGGCCGGTGACATAATCGACCAATTACGAAGCACTCCATCTCTCCCACTCGCTGTCCAGATTGCCGTTGAGTAGATAGACATTCTCATATAGAACAGCACACTCCAAACTGACCATTCTGCACAACATGACAGATGTACCGTATGTCTATCCTAAATAGCCTATTTCTATCTGAAGCATTCACAGTGCCCTATTAGGGACATTACTTACCAAGCTCAGGGGCCTTGCTCAGCACAAAGGCGTAGGCCCAGAATTTACTGACAGGGGCACTGTAAAAGCTGGTGTCACAAACTGATTGCTTGAAGCCACTGTTGTTGAGTACATGGAGCATGTACCAGCCAGTCCGGACCGCTCCAATGATACTGTGGAAAGAACATTGTGGACATTTACCGAAGATTAGATCTCACATGTATCGCATTGACTACGAGGAACTCACTGTTCACTAGTAAATCACTGGTAATACTGTTTCAGATTTAATGATCTAATTTGACTGTAGAACAGTTCTGAAATCTGTTTGCTGTGTGATTAAGCCGAAGTTACAGCGATATGTCTTTACTATACCTTTTAACTATCAAATACAGTGTACACATTTCCTAGCGTTACCTATGGTCAGCTTAGCAACTGCCACAGTGCAACGTGAATGTGACATCTATTGTGGTTGCCATAAATGCAGAGATCAGGCATTGTGGAACAGTGTATCGGTGTGGAACGTCTCCAGTTGGCTTTCCTTTCCCCGTCTCCGACCATTTTAGAGACCTCCAATACCGTGGAAACCGATTTTGTGTACGTGGGGTTTATGTAAGTCCTGAGGTAATTTCCGTTGGGACACTCTCCCCTTAATCGTCAAGTTTAAACCACAAGGCCTGTAAAGTATCATTGACGCTGTGGTATTCCAGGAAGCCATCCTCAAATCCGTGTAACTAAAAACCTCGGTCAATAGCACTGGCAAAACCACAGGAGACCCAGGAAACCAGTTTACATCTTATAGAGAAAAGGAGCTTAGGCTCCAAAAACTGCAGAAACAGACGGGTAGCTAAAGAAAGCTACTTATGGTAATGTTGATCTGGTTGTCCTTTGTAACTACCAATCCCTGTCAACTGTACCAATCAGTCATGGTACTCATAGTAAATACCTGGGCTGTGAAAACAAATATATAAAAATCAATAATGTCGATATTGAAAATCATTGGCAACAGATTTCATCATGAATTAGTTGGACAGGCTGACATTACTGATGTGAAGGATCATGCCATTTGTGTCACAGAAACCTGTGAGTCATAGGTGTGATTTAGACAATTTTCGGGATGTTGCCTGTACAGGCAATATTTTAACTCTTATAAGACTCTCAGCAATATTCTGCATTTCTAATTTGCACCTTACTGCAGTTCTAGGTGATTTTCTTAAAGTATGCTAGAATTTTGCATTGCTTTCTTGTTTATTTTAAAGCAGTTTAGAATAGCACCTTTATCACTTGAGAGTAAAACAACTTGAAATAAAAACAAATCTGTTGCTAATTTCAACATGCTTTCTACTTGTTTTGTTACTTCTATGAAGTTGCTTTAAAGACACGGCATATCTGTAACAACATTATCACAAAGTTGTCACGCAAGATGATGAAAAACATACATTTAAAATGTTATAAATAAAAAACATGCAATTCATTCTGGAGTAGATTTTTTTGTTATCTGATTATTCGATTAATCGATTAATTAATTAATGATAATTAACATATTATTAGATTAACAAAATGGTTATTAGTTGCAGCCCTAGTATCTAACAACATTCCACATAACGACAGTTCATTGGTAACAACATAATCATTTAAAAGTTGTATCTTTCCAATCCCATTATTCAGTATGGCATAACAAGCAGGGCTTTTATTTTCGTCTACTCAATGTGGCTCTATAAGAAAGCGCCCTGTCTTAAATTACACCATGTATTGCATTAATGAGCAGCATACACATACATTAGTCTCTGCTCTAAATTGTCCACTATACAATCAGGGGATTAAATATGGTGTTTTCCCCAGTCCCATATAGTGTAAACTACATCACTGAATTATTAGCACCGCGGAATTTAGAGCTTTAAGGTCTCTCCCACACAGATATGACCCTGTGAATAATACAGTCGTTCTTAATTTAATGCCTCAAAGTGGGAAATATTTTGTGTGGTTTGTTGGTAGTCAATATATAGCTTGTTATATAGACAACTGTATAATAGTCAGCAGGGAGAATCCAATTATAATCCTAACTCAAAGCAGTCATTCTTTTTTCTGTTTCTGATCGCGGACATTCTTCACATCAAGTAAATGAACTTGTCTTTCCAGCTCCATTGACTTTGCCTTACTTTAGTTCTGGATTCCTGAAATGAAACGTGCAGCCACTTTGATGAGATTAAGTGTTTCTCAGAGCAAACATGTTCCTGTGTTTCATTAGGGAATGCGGGTTGACCCTTCACCCTCTTCATCGCTCCGTGTCCCAAGTCACAGGAGAAAGTCAGTGAGCTGTGAACTGAGACTGTCATGGTGCTTTGCAGGACACTATAGGTCTGGAGCGGAATGCGGTCCTTTTGGGTGTAAACATTATGGACATCTCCTGATGTTGGGGCCCCTAATACCCCGTCAGTGGACACGTAGCAGCAGATGATGACACTTTTTTTATAAACATCAGCAGTGTCAAATCCATCCATGTGTCTCATGCGACTGTTACATGTGCATAAAGAATTTCACCGTAAACATATTCATTTACCTTGCTCGCACACTGACTACGGCAAAACGTTATACATTCTATACTGAAATAGCAGATGTTAAGGCGTTAATTGAAATAAAGGAGGTATTTGTTTGAGAGGGACCAGTTGGTACCAGTGAGTCATGTGACAACGGCCAGTCAATCAGAGTGTAAAGGTCACGGGGACTTATGTCAGGGGTGCAGGCGATAAAGTAGATGCAGGCTAGGTTAATTCAAAATGAGGTGCATTTAGTGGCTTTTTAGATCAGCACGCTCACTATGTAAATATTAAACAACAGTTTAATATCAGGATGCAATCATTTTCGGGTTGGTGAGAATAGAGAACATCTATTGAGTTTATCTGTGAAGTCTGGGCTTTATTAATTAAATGGCCATGATCATTGCCTAAATCCATAATCTTTTCTTTGACGGTTTCATGCAGACTAATGTAGTTAGCAATGTAGACAAGCTGTCTTAAGGGTGTTGTTCTCACCTGAATATGGCCAGACTGAGTGACCAGAGGACTAGTGGTCTTCGCAGGTTTAGTTTGGGCCTCTGTCTCATGAAGTGTTGACCCCCGAAGATGATTGCTGCATACAGTCCACAGAACATAAAGGACTTGTTCCTGTTCAGGAAAACACCAGAAAGCATAAACATTAAAGAAACATTTTGACAATTTGGCAATACTTTTTTCTACTTGCAGTGAAGTAGCTCCACTCGAAATATAAATGTACAGGTTTCAGTGAACATTGAGTTTAAACTCCAACTATGCATTCCGTGACTTTGATTGAACCAATCCATAGCAAACTCAGGATTAGAGCTGCAGTTCAGATTTCTAAATCCTTTTTTGCTTAGTGGCAATCCTCTGAATGCACGAGCTAAGCCAAAACGGGATCATCTAAATTCCCAGAGATACCTAAAATAATTTTACTGATGATTTGTCGGGCGGCAGGTAGCCTAGCAGTTACGCACCAAAAGGTTGCTGGATCAAATCCCAGACCGGACAAACTGAAAACAATTCTGTCATCCTGCCTAAGACAAGGCAGATAACCCGAATGAGTCCCTGAGTGCTCAAAGTATCAGTGACTTGAAAGGGGCTGACTAGAAGTGGAAGTCAAATTGTATTTGCACCGTGTGTTTGCAACTAATGACTTTATAATAACTCAATGTAATCCTTCACGTTGCATAAGGCTATTAAACAGATTGCGGAGATCAACTGAGGTGGACTGGGCTGGTAAACCGTGCACAGGGAAGAGATGTGTGCTCAGGACCACCAGGACCATTCGCTACATCATCCCCAGTTCAAATCATGGATCTGAGGATTAACCCGGGCTTAGACGCTGACCTACGGACCACAGGTTCTACCGGAGCAGCCCGTGGGTAATGATGGAGCAATTGGATGAAGCGCTCGCCGTTCCGCTCCAGAAATCATCTGCGCCTGCTATGTGAAAAGAGCTGGGAGCGGGTCGCAGTGAGAGCACCTCATAGACCACTGAATGGCCACAGAACCAATGCTAAAAGTTCAGTTCAGGCATTCGGGCAAAGAACGAGGGCTGAAAGGCAACGATGCGTTTACTGCACGGTTTATTTTGAGGATTTACCCGATAACTAATCCAGATCAAAAGATAACATACGGGACTGAAAATATGTAACTGGCTTAACCAGTCCAGCAGGGCTGTATACAGGGTGAAATAGAGCACGGCTTCTGTGGCAATTCTCTGCCTATACCAAAGGGAGGTTAAACTTTCACTAGGCCGATGAAGAAGCAATTAGGAGCAACCTTATCACGGTTTGTTGATAGGAACAAACCCTGTAAAGCTACTGTACAGCTAAACGCAATGGCAAGATTTGATTTCGCAACTGTCACAATCAAAAGGTGTGTCCACACCAGCCCAGTGTCATACTATAAGTGGCTATCAGTTGTCTGGATCGGCGTTTGAATTGTGAACAGGCCCTAATTGTTGTAGAACTGACTGTAACAGAACGAGTGGCAGGGGATCAGTTATGTTTTCTATTGTCCCCTTACCAGTCTGTAAATGGGAGAGGTCGAATGTCGTGCACTTCAAACAGCTCACCGTAAAAAACAACGGACTGGACTGGCTTATCTACGATTTGCATTTGTGATGGTGTTATGGAAACACAGAGACGAGAGAGAGAGAGAGAGAGAGAGAGAGAGAGAATGGAGACAAGAAGCAGTCATTGTGTCCTTTGGAAGTGGAGGACAATACCATCTGCGTGGGCCATCTTTCGCTCGCTGAAAGAGAGAACGGAGTGCCTGAGAGCCAGGGAGGGGTGTTGGGTCCTTTGGGAGCAAAGGTTCCCAGAAAGCAGAACTGTCTGCCTTATCAGCGAGGTAGCGTGTTTAGCTAATCAGCAAGAATGTGTGCTGAGGCAGGTCTAGCCCATTAATCACAGAGACATTGGGCCCGGACGTCACAATCAAGCAAAGCATTGTTGATTTTGTTTGCCACATTAGATGTGCCTTTATGCTACATGGGCTATCCTCCACTTTGATGCTTTGCTGCTAACAAATAATAGCACGACTTGGGCTGGGTGAACCCGGGGATATTTCTTTCTTTTACAAACCACATCTGAGAACTTGCTTGCCTTTTCAAACTGAAACACTGCAATTGCACTGTTTGTCACTCAATCAGATAATCAAATAGCCTAAGTATTTATCAAGAAATCTGGCCAAACTTGACAAACTCTCAACATTTCCTTGTTATTATGTTTACAGCAAACAAACATCCCTGCCTCTTTTTATGACAGTAATTGAACACAGATTAAAGCAATTTGAGGCGATTTTTTGGTTTGTGTGCTGGGTAGATTATACCAATTCAGTTGAGAAAAATTACATACCTTTGAATTGACAGTAAATCAATCAAATGTAGACCTATTTTTTTTTCATAGTGGAACTACTACAGTAGACTAATCAACCCATATGCATTTGGTAAAACATACATTACAATTGGCTGTATGTACCATGTTAACAAACGGTGAACAGAATAATAATAGGACCCCGCAAATTTGACGTCATATTAGAGTAACATGTAACATGCCGAAGAGAGGATGGCTTATCATTCTGCTCATGCGATGAATCAAAGGTCGTTTTAACGGAACAGGCGAGTAAGGAGTAGCTGCGTCTCCGGCGACAGGGTTGGAATAGGCCGTGCCTCTTCGCTGAGTCCTGTACACATTGGCCATTCAACCCAATGTTCATGTTTTCCGGAGCTAGATAGCCAATAGCCGGGCATATGACAACTGAAGTTAAGTTCAGACAGTCACATATCCTCAAGGACATTTCAAAATAGGCGGGAGGGCAAAAAGGATTTAAATGTACATTAGCCTTGTGCATTAACAATTGACTAACGTTACTTGCTAACGCAAAACGAACACGTGTATACTGTACCCGCTCTCATCTCTACAAATGTTAACAATCGTGCGACAGTTTAGAATCGTTTAAGACTGGACAATAGAGAATGTAGCCTACCGCCCGCATAGAGCTAGCCTACACGACTCGGAATGTGGTTGGGCGCTCAACCCATCCAATATTGTCTGCGAAGGGATGGAATCCACCGGCTTTGACCATCCACACTATGCTACTTTTTCATTCAGATGCGATGGCAATCTACTCACCAGTTTTCTTGCATCCATTCGAGAGCGCCCTTTTCATCAAATTTCCTCTCGAAATCGTATTCTGCAAGCGGGATGTGCTCTGTCTCGTTCATTTTCGCTATATTTCAGTTTCCTCCTGTAAAACCCCTGGTTAATGGATTCGCTCTTTTTAAATATACCAAATCGCTGACCCACTTATAAACTGTGTAACCAAAATATACCAAGTGAATTTGTTGCAAATGGGAGGATGCAGAAGAGAGGCACTTCCCGGCTGTCACTCACGCACAGTGGCCGAGCTCGAGCACGTCCCCGGCGGCCTCGCTCTCACAGACTGAAAGCCTAAGTGATGGAGAAGGCGGAGCTTGAATGAGTCGAGTTGAGCTCATGGTGCTGAGGACTGGGCCGGGCTCAGTGACGGGGGATTTTTGATCATCGTGCCTGAAACATACTGTATGTGCCAAATTGTCCTTATGTTTAATTCAATACGCATTACTCAACACACACGAACACCCGGTAGGCCAATGAGACAAATTTACAGACTTTCAACAACCGTCTTATCTACTCGTAAACACTAACGGTTATAGTCAACAGAGATCAATGCATTCCAATGCTGTCTTACAGCAGGAAACCTAAACGGTTTGTGTTATCGAACTTCAGCACGTTCCACTTATACCAACATGTAATTTTTAAATGTCTGTGGGCAGCAAACATTCTGCATAGGTATTACTGGATTACACAACCAAAGTGCCAAAGCCTGTCATTATATCAGTCCATAATGGAAAAGAAATGTACACTGAAATCCAAAGTACTCTTCAAAATGTTCTCTGATGCAACGATTTCAAATGATGTTGCATTTTTCAAAAAGTGCCTACTTCCATGCACAATTATGAAAATAGCTCTGACAAAACCAGTGAAAAACATCATGGCAGGTTTTCCCAGAATGATTGAGCCAGCAGATTATAACCTGACCAACCGTATAAGATAAATGCTGTAGGAATTGCAATTTATATCCACGGTATTATCCATCCGCACCCTAACTTGGTAAGCGTGAGAATGACGCCATCTTTTGGGCAAAGCTGAGACGTGCTGTTGGGTCAATACGTGATTTATTTTACATTACGATACTGTACGTGCAGATATATAATGACTCAATGATACATTGACTGGTATACTGTAAATGTCTGAAGGATAAACGTTGTTATGTCATTATGTTAATAGTAGCCTACCACAATACGTTATCCTAAATGGATACAAAAAAACATAAGAAACCCACGGTTTTCCTGGAACAGGCAGAGTATTGTTTGTTTGAAGACAGGCTAAAGAACAGGCTGTGAAAGTGAGAACAAGGACATCTGCTGTGCTGTACCAGGAATCAGGCCAGTGCTGCTGGCGTGAGTCTCGTCCCTTGAGCTACCGTTTCCCCCCTGCTGTCCAACAACCTTCCTGCCCTTTAGTCTACTTACACCCGAAGCCAAAAGATGGCGGTAGAGAGCAGGTGCCATGATAGAGCCGTGGTCTAACTAGTTAACTATGGCCCAGCACTAACACGTCGATTTCCACTTAATGGTCACTATCTTCTCAACGGAATGTATTAAGTCCAGGCCGGGTTTAGTAGTTCCTTTCTGAGTTCCCGGTCACATCCAACATTTTTTTTTAATCCAAAAGTGATGTTGGCCTGGTAGATACTGAAGCGAAACTTGGTCGTGCCAAACTGCACAGTATTTACCAATATTATGCGGTCGTATGAGACTGATATAAAACTGACGAAAGTGTGTTTTTGGTGTACCAAACATGCAAGCAGTGTTGCCACATTTCGTTGACAGTAGGCTATATCGCCAAATCCCCCAAGGAATCCACAAATAAACCCCCCAAAAGCTATTTGAAAAGTGGGCAGCTCGTTTGGAACACTACATGGGACAATGTACCTTGGCTGTCAAGCTCCTAAAATACCTGTGCTGTGGACAGCCTTTGGTATTGGCAGAGGCTCAATTGTTCGGAATTTTCCGCCATGCTCCGAGGCTTAGGGTGCATGTCCTCCAGATTGAAGCCCTCTCTAAAATCAAACCAAAGCCGCCAGTCAGGCTTTGCTCTGTCATGAGTGTATGGGGATGGAGGTGTTTCCTGTACCCATGCAGTGGATTGCAGAAGAATCTCTTTTTCCACATTTTGTTACATTGCAAGTAGCCTATGACTGAAATGTATCTTTTGGGCTTTTTGTTATTGATCTACACAAATCGTTCTGGAATGTCAAAGTGACAATTCAAAAATGTTTACAAAATAATGCACAATGTACCATAAGAATAAAACATTTAGTATTCACTAGTGTTTAGGCTGGTCTTGGCTCAAGAATTAAATATGTCTTAACAATTCACATTATAATGTTAATGGACTAACTCCATGTGAAATACTGATTTAAGTAAATTTTTATTATTACAGTATTGTCCCTAATAGAGACATCTGTAACACACTTTAGTCAAGTTTTGAAGTTCAAGTGCAGGTTGAACTGTAAAGACTTTAGTCTCCTAAAGTAGGATAGTCCTTGGTAGGTGGGCAATGATAACTAGTCTATCTGACCTGAGCAGCAGGACAGGAAGGAGACTGCTCCGGTATGTCACCATAAGCCCACCGGCTATTCTAATACTGAAACAGCGTTGAATTGTTGTGATTGGACAAAACTCAGAATACATCAACCACAATGATATGTTGATGCCCCTGTTGAAAGCAGAGAGAAATTTTACGTTTCAAAGTTTGCATCGAATGATTGTAGGATACTATTCATCTCCACAACACCTGAATAACTGAATAATCACGAATCTGGGCATTGGTTCGGCTTGCTGAAGTCGGTAGGAAGGGAATAAGATGGTGTGAGCGCACTCGGCTGTGTTGTGATGTCTGGAATAGTAGGACATCCTACTGTTGCAGTAGTCGCTCTAGCGGCATATTTCCTTTCTGTAAGAAAGAACGTAGTGTACGGAACTGTCCGTTTCAGCTGGAAATACAGTCGCCTTGCGTAGCCTATCTACGTAGATCACGTAATGTCTATTTCAACCAGATTTCAACTTGACAACCCATACCTGATGGGAATCGAAGCTGACTCGAGAAGCTCGAAGATGAGCTCGTCTGTATACTGCAGTGCCTATTGAAGCGTGTTGCCTGCAGTACGCCGGTATTATAATTTATACCTATCTCCCATTCGGTGGGCGATAGTAACATGCTGTGAGATCTTCTCACCGAGACCGTGCTTGTCCTTCTGCCATGTTTGACCGGTCTAATTTCCCGGTAAGTGTCATGTTTTCTACCATAATCAACAGGACGTCACGTTCCTATGCACCTCATTTAGAATAATCTCAAATGGGCTCCGTAGACTAGCCCGACTCCGAAATATCAATGACATGGGAATAACTTGACACTCGGGACATTGCACCATATTTCGCGGTGTACCTGTAGTATGTGCAACCTCTAAAAAGGTCGTGAAGTCTCGTCGACGATGCTGTGATTTAACAGGTATCTATCACTGTAATGCTATACCATATTGCATATTTTGGCTATGTTTACAAGTGGAATTGCTCGTAAGTGGAAAGAAGAAAACTTGTCTGTGATTGACTCGACGACTGGGATATGGATTATGATCTACGTGAGGAGATTGTAAATGAATCATCGGGATATCTGTTTCAGCCAGGCCATCTTCAGGACAAACTAGTAGTTGAATGTCTGAATCTTCTTTAAAGTCGCATATACTATTTGAAGCGGAACACACTTAGTCTGCGAACGCAATCTCGTTTATTCAAGTAATACGTCTAACGCCGGACAACTACATTTTCTGTTAAATGAATTGCCATATGAGTTGCACTGAGATTGTGGATTGGCTATTTTCAGCATACAGCACATTCAACATCGATAACAACACCATAACTTAGTAGGTATATAAGAAAAACAAATATACAATACCGACGGTTGTCCTATGAGGCTGGTACGTTGTATTGCAGAGACTGCTCATTGACAAGAAACCTGACAATTTCAAGGCCTCTGTCAAATGTCTGTTCCCGTATCAGTTTGCTTTACGGTCAAACTACAATTCAGTTGTGCTCAACAAAACTGTGTAGGGTTGAGAACAGATCTTTGATTAACAAATGTATCACGGCTGACA
>JACXGJ010010181.1:0-22481 GCA_016801105.1 Esox niger | reverse complement strand
GGTTTTAGGCCTGGCTCCTTCAGTCCAGGCCATAACAAAATCTAAGAACAGGGCATGCTGACCTAAGTCTCCTTCTATACGTGGCAACCATGAACAGTCTAAAGCAAAATATAGGCCTAGTCTAAACAGTCCATTTATTACATTGAATTAGCAGAATAATGGATAAATCAGGATATGGAAATAAATTAATCCTCAACAGTATCATTAAACTACAACAATGTAGAGAGAGTGTTGCATGTATTGTATACTTAGTGGAAATGGTGAGAAAGAATACATTAAAGATTCAGAGGGTAACAGTATCTTCTATAAAATGTAAGCAGAGTTGTATAGATCGTGAACTCGCTACTAAATAAAAAGAATTCCTATGAACTCAACTCCAGTTAAAAGCAGAAACCTTTTCAAACAAATGAGGGCAACCTTTAACAGAGAGAGAAGGGGAGACGAGAGTAAGGTGAGAAAGAGAATGATAAATGGGAGTGGGAGAAGACAGGTGGACAGCCATCAGTTGGTGTGCCATGAAGCATAAATGTACAGTACATCACACTGTCCTGGTGAACAAGAGACAGAAAGAATGACCAAGTAGGCCTTGCTGTACAAATCAGCCAGTAGTTTTATAGTCCCATTTCTAATCTGCTATGAGCCAGACTTTACCAGAGATGTCAGCGACCTCTTCCTCTGCATACACCAGTAAGCAAGCACCGACACCTGCCTCTCCATCCATCGCTACATACATATACAGAATATGTTGCATTGTTACATAAATCCATAACACATCATATAAAACAAAGAACTTGCAGAACAATCTTTCACATGGTGCTTGTGTCTAGGTCGGCCATTAGACAGAAACACCGCCATCGCTGATTTATGGGCCAGTAATTGGCAAAATTATTATTTATTTCCAGTTGTACCGGCCCCATAAGTACCTCGGGCCACCGGGCATTCAACCATTATCCCAGATTACCAGTCCTGGCCAGTTCAAAAGATACAGCCTAATAGTTAATAACCGCTAATTATGCTAATTAGCATATGTAAAATCAGTAAACGTTTCATAAATTGAAATGGGGATAGCTAAACTGGTGAAACAATATTGGTTTCTTGTCTGTAGCTCAAACTGTTCAAATGATAAAGCCTAATAGTTAATTAACACTAGTGGTCATTAGAATTAGAATTATCATAAAAGGCTAACTTTGTCAAGTCATAGTTCAATAACTTTTAGACATAGATTTCTAGTTTTATTGTAACCTTGTTCAGAAGTATGGCCTTGAGTATACTGGCAAGTAAATCCGATGTACAGTTTTAGGACAAAAATAGTTATAAGACATTCATTAGCTTGTATTGAAAATTGACAGAATTCTGCTGCCTTTTTGCTGTCTTGTGAGATATCAATCAACAAATGTGCATTGTCTTATATGGGGTTGGTATCTGGACGCACAATGAATAAGAAGTGCATAAGTTATTGTTCCAATAAAGAATATCACACATGCGCATTGTGCATACATATATTGTACAGCAGTCATCAATTTTACCCGTCATTTAGCATGTATCTCATATTTCTGTATAAGACACCTACCTGTATGCCAAAGGACAAGTCAATTGGATTTACGTTTCATGAGAAGATATTTTGAGTTTTGGATAAATTTTCATTGTACAGAATAATCCATCATGGCAGACTTTATGGGTCCTTGAGACCTTTTTGTTCATCCTGAGAAAGGAGGCAGGTACAAACAAAATCCGCACTGTAGGACAAATGGGATGTAAATTACATCATTTTGAAATGTGCTAATTGAATCATGTACTATAGCGCCCCTGGTGGTGGATTATACAACTTTGACTCCTCTTATATGAAAATGCATAAGTGCCATCAACTTGATATCTGATAAATGTATTTTGTAATATCTCCAAAATACACACTCCAGGAAATTGAAAACATGACCGTACTTTCCCATTTTGTAACATTCAATTATGAAACATCTGAAGCTAGTTCGAGTAATTTTTGACATACATACATACCATATACATATCAGATCTTAAAAGTCATAAAAATGCTATAAATCGCTGTCAACATAAGGTATGTAAAAAAACAACTGGTGACCATTGTGTTAGGAATTTGTACATCAGACAGTAACAGTCCTTCTAAGACTCCACCACTGGGCCAAGTGGACTAGCCCCAAATCTTTCTTCCAAAACCAAGGAAAATCAACAGTCTTATTCACAGTTAAATGTATTGACCTCTTTCCTCTTGTCCATGATGGACCACCCTTCCTCACCTCCCCTCCTCCCATTTGCATCATCTACTCTGCCAACTCTCCTCAACCACCCTCTTCTTTCCCACTGGCTTCTCCTCTCCCCACAACCCTATGCCATCCTCTACCAGCTGAATACAAAATGATCAAGTTCCTCTCTTCTCAAGCCATGCGTTTAGTTCAATGTATATTTATCCTGGCCTCCAACACGTAGACACCAGCCACCAGCCATTTACACTGGCCTCAAACACCAGCCACCATGTACATATATTTACCCTGGCCTCCAGCACCTATACACCAGCCACCATGTATTGACCCTGGCCTCCAAAACCTTGACACCAGCCACCAGCCATTTCCTCCACCCTCCCAACTGTCCTCCGTTGGCTGTATCCAGCCTTGATGCTCAGTGCAGTTTTAGGGCCATTCAAATATACATCAAACATTTCAGGAAAGAAGCGCGACACTGCCTCCAGTTCCATTACTCTCCAGAATGTAATATATTCACTGCCTTTTCAATGTGCATGAGGCACCACATCTTCTAAGTTATTTTAGCCATACCGTTTTTTTGCTCGGCAAACACTGGGAGCCAATGGCGCTGGGAAATACCTCCTGCAAGTGTCTGCTTGCATTACACACAACCAAACACACTGTCAGGCGTTCTCTTTTTCCATGTTCCCGGGGTGCTGGGCTGGCTAGATCCCGATGCTTCCGAAGTCGGACAATACTTCTCGTGATGACAGGGCATGTAACCGGCATGCTGTCGTTTGTTTATTCCCCTATAACACTCTCCACCTGTGAATGCGGATCTTTCCCTGTGGACAGGCTGTAAACGCCTATGATCCAGTTAGTGGCGTAGAGCATGGAATCAATCATGGGCCCTGTTATACCATACCCCACCAATAACCAAACACCATGCCAAAGCACCTCCCACACAGAGGATGGTGAGCATAATGTCTAAGAGGCCTAGTGTAGCTAGTCAAGCTCTTGGGTGTTGGATCAGATAATCTTTTGTGTATTCTAGTACCTATGACATCATGGATTGCTTAACTGTATTGTATAATCCACTTGCTTCCCACACATTGTGTTGTTCTTCTTCTCAGACCTGCTCCCCTGGGGCCCTGTATGCAGGCATCTGTACATGCATACAAACACATGCATTCATATGCTGCATATTATTTATATGCACCCACACACACACACACACTCAGGCGTGCACACACACACACACACACACGCGCGCGCGCGCGTACATCTTAAACAGGCTCCTTCTCTCTGTGATTCCTGGCGGAGCCTCCCCTCAGCTGTGTTGCTCGGTTGTGGCTTCTTATCTGTGCTCACAACCACCTCCACCTGCACCTCCCAAGAGTTTTACTCCTCCCCTCTGGGCCTACCTGCCTGGGCATTGCACAGCTCTTGCTCGCTGGCTGCAGTTACAACCAGGTGGGGGAGGGGGGCGCTGTCTGGCAGTTCAGCTCCTGCTGTTGGCAGGGATGTACCAGTATACTGAATAAGAGCGTGCGCGTGCACACACACACTCACACGCACGCGCGCAGTACAGCCGGGCCTAACGGCGGGAGAGATTCGGCTGTACGGATGATATGTTTGATGCGTCTAGGTAGATGCTTTGTTATATAGCTGACTGTTTATGCTTTGCATGCAGTTTTTCCTGTCTGGTTTGAAGCGCCTGGCTGTCTGCCTCAGAGTGGGGATTGTGTTGAATAACGTTAGGTCTCGGGTGATACTGGTGGTGATTTAAGGAGCGTCGTGGCGCACGGGGTTGTTTCCAGCGTGTTTTTTTACGCTGTTGTCACCGTTCTGTCGCACAAGCTGCACGGTCCCGCGTGCAGCTGTGAAACGCCAGCTAGCCGGGGACGAAGAGTGCCTGGACACGGTTCAGCCTCTTTCGTGGGCAGCTGTCCAGTGATGGTACCTGAGTGTCCAACGTCTGTAGTCTCTGCCAGTATGTGTGTAGGAAGGCAGCTGCCTGACATGTGTTAAATGTCTGGCATTTGTGTCTTTTGTGTAAATGACACATTGGGCGGACGAGGACCTTTAAGATTATGCCAAGATGTGGTGGAGATGAGGGTGACAATTAACAAAACGATGTAGCAATTGTGGTATTTGTCATGTTTTGGACGCGCTCTTCCGATAGCATGACTATTAATATAATAGCTGTTATTCCCGGGTGCTGTCGTCAGTGTCTTCATCATGACCAACGTCACTTGCAGCCAAGCGGTGGTGTTGTCATCGTCACGGTCAGCGACTTCATCATCTTCACCATATTCCTTATTATGATCATCGTGTACATTTTGTGATATTATGGGTTGCACAATATTTCCCAGAACAATCTGCTAGCATCCTCCCTCCAAGGTAAAACATTCCTCCCCTGACTTCTTGAAATCACAGTGTAGAAAAACCCATAATCAACCTCTTGGGTGTATTTACATTACTTTCTATGGAAAAAAACATGTCTCTCCTGACCTTTGAGACCACAGTGGATAAATACCATAATCAATGTCACAGGTGGCTCTAAACTGTACACTATGGCAGAACATCCCATGATATTTTAATGTAGAGTACAAACACTCACCGGCCACTTCATTGGGTACACCTTGCTAGTATTGGGTTGGACCCACTTTTGCCTTCAAAACTGCCTTAATGGTTGCCTTCAAAACTGCCTTTACCCATAGATTCAACAAGGTGCAGTAAACATTCCTCAGAGAATTTGGTCCATTTGGACATTATAGCATCACCAGTTGCTGCAGATTGGTTGGCTGCATATCCGTGATGTGAATCTCCCCTTCCACCACATCCAAAAAGTGCTCTACTGGATTGAGATCTGGTTCATGAGACCAGTTTGAGATGATGTGAGCTTTTTGACATGGTGCCTTATCCCGCTGGAAGAAGCCTACAGAAGATTGGAACGCTGTGGTCATAAAGGTCAGTTAGGCTGTGGTGTTTAAACAATGCTCAGCTGGTACTAAGGGGCCCAAACTGCAGGGAAAATATCCCCACACCATGACACGACCACCACCTGCCTCAACCGTTGATACAAGACATCACGAATCCATGTTCTTTACATCAATTTTGGATTTGGATCCAACCCACACGGAAGTATTATATATTGACTTATCTGTCAGAAGCATATATATTTTTAATGTGTTCCCATAATGTGTTCCCATATAGAACCTAAACTCATTTATGTATTTTATGAATTACTAATGTATGGTCATATATGTCATGCATATATTTACATATTCGATCTTGTCCATGTCTTAATATGTCTTAAATACATGCAAATATATTTACATAAATGACAAAATTATAGTTGGTAATATGCGTTTAGCATTTACTTCTGATATATTTCCATGTTGGTATTGTTTCCTGTCATGTGTTTTATGTTGTCTAGTCATTTCTTTGAAGTTCTTTTACAGAGAGGAATGGCATTCGTGATAATGTGTTAAATGTATGAATAATGTTTTCATAATAAGTCTGTTTATCTCTGGAAAATAATGTCTTGAAGGTAAGTTCCATGATGTGTTGATGAGAAATGCTTAATGTACTGCATATTCATACATTTCATTATTGTTTCATTATTGGTGGTTATTTGTGGTACTGTTGCCTCTCTATCAGCTCGGACCAGTCTGGCCATTCTCTTCTGCCCTGTGCCATCAACAAGGCATTTTCACCCATAGAACTGTCGCTTTCCAAAAAAGAGATATTTTCTCTTTTTTGAACCATTCTCTGTAAACACTAGAGATGGTTGTGTGGGAAAATCCCAGTAACCACCACTTGAATTAACCCTGAAATACTCAAACCAGCCTGTCTGGCACCAACAACCATGCAATGTTCAGAGTCACATAAATCACCTTTCTTCCCCATTCTGATGCTCAGCAGATTGTCTTGACCATGTCTCCATGCCTAAATGCATTGAGCTGCCACCACGTGATGGGCTGATTGGATGTTTGCGTTAACGAGCAGTTGAAAAGTGTACCTAATGAAGCAGCTGGTGAGTGTAGCTACAAGTCGGTGTCTTTCCCCATCCAACCACATGCCCGACTTGTTAGATGTGATTAACAGTTAACCTCCTCATTCTGCAGTTCCAAACCGTACAGCTCACAAGTTATGGACGTTTTCCCTGCTGGACTATAAGACACAGGTTCTTGAAAAATGATATTTAATACACTGAGCTTTTGTTAGAGCCTGTCTGGAGAGTCAGATAGATGGGTTTGGCAGTTTGGGGACATTTATCTTGGTTTATTACGCCAGGCAAGATCCAGCGGAAAGATAACAGAATTTATTTTATTTTTTAAATATTTAAAACCCAGGTCTGTGGGCTATGTATGGTACATTCTTATCTCAGGTTTGAATCAATTACTTTAAATGCGTTATACACAAATGGATAATAAGATCTTATCTCATAGTTTTACTGTGTTATACACAAAGAGATATCAAGATATAATCTCAGAGCTTATCGGCTATTTTTGGAAGGGTGGCACATTTGAAGCTAGAGGGAAGTTGATGTTGTTTTTTGCTCAGTACCAAACAAAATGGTGAGTTTGATAGTATTTTTGTGTAGCCTCCAAAAACAGTAATAAAGAAATTATGGATGAAGAACATTTCCTTCCACTTCATTTACAATATTTTATATATATATTTTGGAGGGTTAATTTCCTTTGGTTTCAAAAAAGAAGAAATATGATCTAAAATAAAAAGCTTTTCAAATGAGAATAGTTGTGCTGAGATGAGGAGAGTAGCAATTTTCAAGGTTTGAACCAGGAACCGTTACAAATAACCGCTGAGTAAGAAAATCATAAAATTTGAGAGCGGAGGCTAGCATTTGTGGGTATACTGCAGTCTAAGAGCAGTGCATTCTGGGAAGCCTGCAGAATGTGTGCCATTATGCTAGAAGTTATCTAAAAGAACCCTGCCATCTTGTCAGGGTATTTACTATACAGCAATGAATATTGCATCTGCTGCCACTGATATGAAAGATGCATAATATCCTCCTGCAAAATGCATTCCTTCTCGAATACACGCTAATTCTATGGAATTCTGATGTTCCAGTATAATTTGAGGAAGTCAGTTATAATTCTTCATGTCAGTTTGTGTAGACGTAGGGGAGACATTTGCCAACATTTCTGACTTCTTTTCTCAGTTGGACAGCCGAACGCACACGCTCTGTTGACAGTGTTGTTCTTTACCAATAATCCCTGTGTTTTCTCTCCAACTGTAAACCTCAGGTTGTCTCCTTATTTAAATCTCCTTCATGTCGTGTGTGATCAGGCCCTACACAGAAAATATGAATGTAAGGAAATAGGCAATTAAGTCAATCACCGAACATTGCCAAGCAGAGTCATTTGAAATGTACCTTTTTTTAATCAGTTTCACGGATTAAATGCGTCTCTCCGTTCTTTAGGATGTCATTCGGCAGCCTAGACAGAGCGTAGGCTGTCTTATGTATTGACCAACCAGCCTCACTCTCGCTCTCTCTCTCTTCTCCCCTCCCACTCTCCTCCTCCTCTCACATCAGCAATTCTGTCTTCCGGAAGCCACGGAAAACTGACACTTTTTTTTTTTACACGCGGTGTAATTATCCTGGTGCTGCTTATGGACACGTACCCCTTAATCAGGATCCGTCACGCAATTGCCGGAGCCTCCAGGATGTCCAATGGATGTTCGTGTTAAGAACGCCATTGCTCTATTTTCCAACGTCCTGTTTGTCTAATCCCCAAACATTATAATGACAATGTTCGGAACAATGCAGTCTCTTATTTCCGTTCGCAAGGGCTTCTTCGGTAAATAGGATAAAATATGGATGCCTCCCTATGAAGGTTCATGTGACCCAGTTTACCTGAGATGGCAAACATTCCTACAGATCTCCATTGAAGTGGCATTGGGTTTCTTTTAAATAAAATTGAACCTTATCTGGAGTCAGGTGGGAGACATTTGGGACTATTCCATTCCACCAGGCAAGCGCGACCAAGCAGAGCTAAAGTCATTGAAAGGCAAAAACAAATACCATTTCAGCACAGGTTAAGTTGAACCAATCTCTCCTAGGACCCGCTCGCCTGTCCCCGGCTTTGGTTTGACTGACAGCTAATGGTCTCCTCCAATTCACCCTGTAATTGCAGCGTGTGGATTCATACAGAAAATGGCCACTAACTGAAACCATAGAATGCCGTCGACAGCCAGACTGGAGGCAATGTCTGGCCACACCTTTCTGACACTTGTGTCTGACAGAGTGGTTGGAGAAGGGTATTGTGGTCATGGTAACAGACAGCTCATTGGCAGCTATGATTTATGCCCCCCCAACACACAGGTGATGACATGACAACCGTGTCAACTCCTGCTGCGATGTCAGTCAGCATCCTAACGTTGGACCAGATATGCGCACATGGCATCAACGTGCCATAGCTTTTATTTAGCCATAGCTTTTGTTATACGCGGTGACTGGTTTTATTGGCATTCAAGTTGTATTAGATAGAAATTGTGGGGAATAAAAAGCAATGGGCCGAATTCAAAGCCATGCTACCGCAGTACATGTTCATTGGGGACAGTGGCATAGATTACCAGTCATCTACTTGTGAGGATATATACACATAGAATTCAAGAAGAAATTGTTCCCAAGTCATTAAACATTTTGTTCATATATTTCAGATTCAAATACTTCATTAACAAAACCGATCTTGACTTGGTGGGACACCATTTTGTGATTCTTCAGCAAATGTTTTGCCTGTACTGCAGGGGTGGAAAGGTAGCAACGTTTCTGGAGGACTTGGCGTGAACGCACCTGACACTTCATCAGAAATGTTCATTGAGTTTGCACGTCTGCCATTGCCATAAAATAGGCCAGTTTTGTAGCCCTTTGGGATGACTATCTATTCATGAATATAGTAATAGTTTTTTTCACATGAAATATAGCAAGCCACAAGACCAAACATGCTGTGGGTCAAATCAAATGAAAGGATTGGCATTTTTACCTCAGTGGTGAGGTAGCTAGGGATTTTTCCCATGGAGTCTGACTTCAGACCCCAGTCCACTATTACTGCTCTCACTAATCCTTCATATTGCTAATTGTTTTAAATTACTTTCTTTGAACTTACTACTCACAAACTGCTTTGTGATTGATAGGAATATTAAATGACAATGTAAGTTCTACACATTATTGGCATTGTAATTATTATGGTATTTGATTGGTTGTAAATGCTGACGAATGGTTATAAAGCATGTAACTAGCAGACCAAAGGGGGTACCAAAACATTAGCTCAAATGAAAATTATTTCCACCTCCTGCTCCAGAGCTGTTTTGGCTTGGACTCTTCACTGTTATTAAAGGGTTAGGAGATGAAAAGCTGCGATGGGTCTTCCCCTTTAATTGAATGAGCCGGTGATAAAGAGTGTCTAACCGATCTCAGAAAGGCGTAAGTACTTTTTTACCAGTCAATACTCAAGTCTCTCCCTGGCGTGGTGGCTGCTTCTGTCAGGTTCCTTCTTAAACAGTCCTAAAAAAAAAATTAAAAGGAGGCTACTTTATTTTTAAATCGATAATTTCTCCCAAGTTTCAGTTCAATAATCCATTAGTACGCTTCCCATTTCAAAGATCACTGCCAAAGCTTGTTCATTAAAGTGTCCATGTATCCAAGCCATCCAAGCCACAGTCCTATTGACCGTTCCCTTCTCCCCATGTCATTTTCAAACGCTCTAATTGCACATTGTTTACAGCCAGTGACGTGTAACTCAGCTGCACCATAAACACAACGAATAGGAAAGAGCAAATCAGCTACATTGGTTATAGGAAAGAGCAAATCAGCTTCATTGGTTATAGGAAATAGGGAAGAGAAAATCAGCTTCATTGGTTAGATGATTTGAAATGTGTGTTATTATTTATATGGGTCCAATGCCACTGGTGTTTTCTTGGATTCAGGATTCAAAGCAATAACATACAGTAAATCTTACTAAAGATATGTCAACTTCAGATATGTGTTAATATTAGCTGAATGTTACTACCAACTATAAAACCAATAAATGCTGATACTTTCCTGCTTTTTCATTTCTGATCCATATCCAGTTAGTTTTTCATTTAAACTAGTGTAATTTCAGTCTCTGCCCTCAATTCAAATTACAGCATTACTCTTTGGTTCTCTCACCTCCCCCTTTCACATGGCTAATCCTTGGCTAGCTCTTGTCAGCACATTGTTCTGTCACTAATTTGTCATGCCTCTAGCAGATAACATTATATCACACCTTTAGAAGAAGGTGCTCAATCTACCACCATTTTGTCCTTGTCGTTTAACAGACATTCCCCATTTTTTAAAGGCAAGTAGGCCTCGAGTGGGATTTCAGTTTGTTTGGTGCATAGTTAACTTTGAGTAAGACTCTGATGGGCCCAATCCAGCACCCTTGTGTCTCCAATTGCTATGAGCTAGCGTAGAAAGAAATAATTAATCAAACATGTGAATGCTAATTGCTAGCATTCAATAAAGATGGTTTGCCCTCCAGGGCCAAAATGAGATGCACAGTGCAATTGTAAATCTTTACTTGCCTGTCACTGCCAACTAAGAAAGCTGGGTGTTGCAGATTAGCTGGCTGTTAGGGTGGATGGCACGACCTCGACAAAGATAAGGCTCAAAAGAGAGACTGTGAGAGAGATGGAGAGAAGAAAAGAAGGAAAGGGAAGGAGAGGAGTGGAAGAGTGAGGGGGAAGGAGGGACTGATGGAGAAGGACAGGGAGAAAGGTAGAGATAAAGTGACATTGGTTTATTGAGCAAATCGATACAGTTGAAGATGGCATGTATCTCATTGTACCGATTTCAAACTTCAAGGGAATCTAACACATGCTTTTATTTGTTAAGGATAATCCCAAGACATTATCAACAACATTCCCAGGACAAGATTTCTAAGGACTCTACAATATACATTACAAAAAAGCGTACTTTTGTTTTTCATATTCGTTCTGAAAAACGTTTGAAAATGATCCTATATGATGTATCTGTAGTTTGGTTTTATTCCTAATCAATATTGCATAGAAATTATCCCAGGACACTAACCTGAGGCGGCATGGAGCTTGGATGTACAATGGAATGGTATTTTATCTATTTCTTAGCCTCTTTGTTATACGTTTCTTTTTTACACCAAAGCGATCTATGCTGAGCCACTCTATTTAGCAGTGGTGGAATAAGCACTTCGCTTCTTTCATTACTTGGCTCCATTCATACACGTGGTCATGGTTGTGACTACATTTACCAACATTCTCCAGCAAACATTCATACTGATTAATAGCACACTTTGCGTAGAAATTATCGCACGCATGGTTTACGCCAAGATTAGTGTTTAGTACGCATGCTTGATAAATAAGGTCCCAGGTATCAGAAGTTGAACTCGATTTTGTAATTTACTCTGAGCGAATACTAATTGCGCCATACACCAGTCTTTTTTCCTAATGCTTGTGTTCAATGACGCAGGACTTATTCAATTTAACATTGAAAGGGATCCAGGCCGTAAGCTACTGAAGGAGAGAGTGGCAAAAAAACAAATTATTGTTTTGAATAATCATTCACTGTTTTCAGAGGCTAGACATCTCTTTTCCTATGCGCTTGATTGGAAAAAGGAATCGCCAACCCACACAAACATGAACTGACAAAGAATCTACATGGTTGAGTGGCATCTAAATTGCGACGGAGAACTGAAGAACCCACACACACCCTTTGTTTTCATCTTCTGAGTGGCCTATCACTCCACGCCCGCTGTTGCTTTGTGAGGAGGGATAGCTATAGAGTTGCTGCACGCCATGTTGAACTTTGCATATCCGTTGCCTTGGGAATTGCGCTGCTCTCTTCTTTCCCGCCTTAAATGGTTTGGATCCTCTCCAGCCCAGTAATCCAGCCCACCTTGTAAGCCAAGACCCCACTTTGTCTACACCTCCCACTCACTCTGACATTCCCTTCTCTCGTCTCCTTAACGTAGGTCTCATATTCTGCCGTAACAAGGCAACAACGCGATATGAATTGGCCTCGATGGCATCCTTTTCCCTCCGTTTCCTGTAAGACTCTGGTCAGATTGGGTGCCCTGTACAGGGGACGGGGGCAGATGTAGTCTGCCCTCCCATCTGCCTGGTACTGCAAGTACTCTGCCAGCGCCGGACTAACCACAGCTCCAGCTCAGCTACCTTCCACTGACAGCATGCGTTGAGAGATTAAGGCCCACAAAACCGCTGGCCTCAGGAGAGGCAATCCTGTGTCGCTGAAATCGACTAGGCTTTTTTGGGGGGGGGGCTTACTGAGGTGCATCATTTCAGATGGGTGGGTGATGGATTCCATCTCGTCTGGGATAAAGTTGGGAGGTTAGGTCAGCTATGCATGTTTTCACTGTTCTGTGTAGTCACGGCTGCCCAGGAACACGTGCATGAGGTCCAATGAGGTGTTAGGAGACTCCAATAGGACGGCTGTTTTCCCATCAGTCAGTGTTCCTCCAATAACTGTTCATTCTATTACAGTATAGTTTCTCGGTCTGTCCAACCTGTGGATTATACTGAACCAGCCGTAGCTCCTTGGATTCAGCGCCTCGCTCTCCTGTGGTGACGAAGGCCTTCCATACTGAGTGTGTCACACATTTGGCTGCCTGAGATTATTTCCGTGTTGCTGAGCCTCTTCAAATCAAAGTCTCCCCAGAATTTGTCCTAAGCATGTGTACTCACCAATCTCAGAGCACTTTATGCCATCTAAGTCTTTTAAAAGTTTAGTTTTCTGGAACAGCATGGCTTCTATTCCACACCACCAATTTAATTGGGAAATGGGAGCTAGGGTAGTTCACACCGGGAGCAAGAGGGAAAGTGCCGAACTTTTGCTTTAAAAGGGTAATGGTATATAATAAATCAACGAGTGCGCTCGTGTACTTATACACACACAGAAAATGCGCACACACAGTCATTACCTGCTTGGCAGCTGTTGGTAATTGGATGAATAGAGATGATGAACCTGTAAATGGCTGTGTTCCTTCTGCCTGGATGGGACACGGCAGAAGTCATCTATGAGCCATAAATAACAGATTGAGTTGTGGAGGCTAACAGCACCTATTGATTAAATGTACATATATATGCTGCATGTCGGAGGGATGTCCCAGTTGAATACTATACATTCACCCGTTTGGGGCCTCTGTGACACTTGGGTTGGTGTTTTCTACGATGTTGGTGGATTTGAGTAAAAATTGTCAGCGGCGCTGAGCTGGCGTGGCAGCCATGCCAGGACCAGATGTGTGTCCAAAATGACTGTATTATTCTCTGCACCGCAGACACACAGAAAACAAAGGATTACCAAAGGGTCTTCAGCGGTCCCCCATAGGAGAACCTTCTGGTGAAATGTTCAACTTAAAAATAAACTCATTTGTTAAATCTGTAACTGAAGGACACTCGCCCTGGCGTTCTATGGGGACATTCTTAGAAAAAAAAAATCTGGTGTTGTCCCTCCCTGTCAGCAGGCTCAGGACAGGACAGGACACATTCTGATCAGAGAAGCAAAAGATGGAATGACGTTTTCAAACTTTACCTTACTGAATTAACATGATCGTGTCCTACAGAGGACTTCAGTTTGTGGGTTGTGTTGAAACGAGTCTTGAAACGAGTCTCAGATATAAACTTTCACTGACATTTTCAGGAGCATCTCTGTGCAGCAGCGAACCCACTATTCCACCAACACGTTTTGGGCCCTCAGCACTACCCAATGCATCTACACAACAATTGAGGAGGCCCCAGAATCATCGAAGCTGCCCCTGAACTATGCCATTTAACAACCCATGTGTCAATAGCCGCCTGCTTTAAATTGCCCCATGGGCTCTTTTGTTTGCTATTTATAGATTTTACAAGGCAGTGTTCATAAAGACTTCTCAGTAAAGTCAGTTAATTGCAAAAGCTTAATTTATACTTCTACTTGAAAGTGGGTGCATGGTCCCAATTTGTGCATGAATTAAGTATCAGTGGGCTTGTTTTGGGGTCTTTTTTGCGTCAACACAGTTTGCACACCGTTTTCTAGCTTTCTTACGTTTTGCATTAGTTTGCACCCAATTCCCTTTGTACCGGTGAAATACATATGCAACCGCATCTCGTTCGACAATGGATCAATGGGCCTGAAGGGGGTGAGGGTTGGTAAAAACCTGAGGGAGTGTTGTCTAGCTTTTTCTTTTGTTTGAGGATGGGGGTGGGAGCATTGACAGGGATAGTGTATTTTTACTTATTTATGTTCACCATTTAGCAGGTTTACTTTCATGATTTATTCTTAATGTATCTCAGTGTTGATGAACAGTTATGAGTTGACATGATAAAAAAAGCAATGAAGAGAACATGCACAGCACACTCCACATATAATTAGTGACAGATAGAAACGTACCTTAGTAATTTGTAAAGGGTGATCTAAAGATTGAACAACTCCATTGCTAATGTGTCTAGAATTGTGCCTGCAAGAAATAAAGTGTAAACCAATAGGACATGACAGAAAACAATGCTATTTGAGCTGAACAAACTTGTCATCAGAGTATATCCACAGCATCACGGGTGAAAATTTAAATGAGCCAGAATCATAAAACTGGTCGTTTGATAGGACGCGCTGTCTGCCAAGTTGGGACTGTCATCACTGACACCAATGAATAGTTCCACGAGAATCTCATCATTGCCGTCTGAATCATCTATTATATTTATCCACACACATGATGTTACCTTGCTTATGGGCAATAGCATTTTGTTTGGAACAGCGGGGGACTTGGGCCCAGCTGTCTGCCCGTCTGACCCCGTTCACACTCCACTGAACGTTGCATACTGTTCACAGGAGACCAGACGTTTTTTTCAGAGCCATGCAAAATCATCATTATTATTATTACGATGGATAATCATGTGAGGATGACATCACAGCCGGCGCTGAGGGCACATTAGCGGATGTGCCACTTACGGCGGCTGACATAAACGTTATGTACGGTTTTACAGATCAGTCGTAGTCCATCCTCCCCTTCGCCACCATAGTTTGGGAATGTTTCTGCCTTGTACTGCCACGCATTGCATTGTGGGCAGTGGGTGCCACCTGCCCTCCTTTTAGGTCCAGGGTCAGGAAGTGTTGGGAGGATCATTGATGACTCCTCCCACTCCCCACACCAACTCTTCCAGAAGTTCATCATTGGTGGATGAAAATATCCTGCAACCTGAACAGTTGACAGAATTTCCCCGTGTTGTGGCATGAGAAACTGACTTTTCAATATAGTCCAATTACGCTATGCTCACCTCTTTAAGACACCTCAAAAAAGTTAAGGGAACACCTAAATAACACTTCGGGTCTCGATGAACTAAATATATTAAAAATCAAAATATTTTCTGGACATCGTGTAATTCGTTGAACACAATGCCATATGTGCCCCCACGTGCCTGTATGCACTCCCAACAACGTCTGGACATGCTCCTGATGAAACTGCGGATGGTGTCCTGGGGGATCACCTCCCAGACCTGGATCAGGGCATCAGTGAGCTCCTGGACAGGCTGTGGCACTACTTGGTGGCGTCAGGTGCACTGATACATAACATCCCAGAGGTTCTCAATTGGATTCAGGTCTGGGGAACATGAAGGTCAGTCAGTGGCCTCAAAGCCTTAATCATCCAGGAACTGCCTACACACTCTGGCACCAGGAGGAACCCAGGGTCCACTGCACCAGCGTATGGTCTGACGATGGGTATGAGGATTTCTTCCTGATACCTAACGGCAGTCACGGTACCATTGGCTAGAATGTGGAGGGCTGTGCGACCCTCCAAGGATATGACTGCCTGTCACTGACCCACTGCCTAAACAATCATCGCTGTGGTGTTGGTCAACCATCAAAATGTGCAGCATTTCTTGAAAACACTTGGACAAGATATTTATGGATTCACCTGTGACTGCCATTTACCTGTGACTCCCATTCACCTGTGACTACCATTTACCTGTGACTGCCATTCACCTGTGACTGCCATTTACCTGTGACTGCCATTCACATGTGACTGCCATTTACCTGTAACTGTTCATAATACAGCGCCGCTTCTTGAACAGTGCCTTACTTATTGTTTATGTTTATCAAACATTACTAGCTATTTGAGACATCTCATTTTCCTTTTGGGAAGGTTAAAATAGCACTCCGGGATGATTTGGGAAGCTGATTAGAGGAGTTAGTCTTAGGCCCTGGATGTATTTCCTGTTTGTCAGACTGACATACAGTACTCTAATTTGGTTGTGGTGCTTCAAGGGACATTTCCCCCTGAGGGAACCTTGGGTGGTTTGTATCAAGTTTGAGTGATTTCTAGGTCATTGAGATTTTGTTTTACCCATCATTGTCCAGATAAACTGCACATTAGTGCATCAAAAAATATCTCCATTGGATGTTTCAATGATGTCCTCCTTATCAGCAGACGTTGATTGATTTACAAATAATAAACATTTTACATAATGCTAAAGACTACAACTCTGGAGGGGCAGTGATTCCTGCTCTGTCGCACTCCCAGTCACACCCATAACCTTACCTCAACAATTTATTTTGAATTTCTTTGTTTTTATCTTTGGCAGCTAGCTAGCTAGATAAAACAAACTTTATGCAACACACTGGCTTCATATCAGGCCTGTGGTTGGATCTTTCTCTATCTCTGTGTCTTGTTCAGAGCTGTGAAATCCCACACAGAGCAGCACCACAGTTGTCAGCAGGGGTCTGTCTAGACAGTAAGGGAAGGTGATGAGTAGTCTCTCTGTCTAGACAGTTAGGGAAGGTGATGAGTAGTCTCTCTGTCTAGACAGTTAGGGAAGGTGATGAGTAGTCTCTCTGTCTAGACAGTTGGGGAAGGTGATGAGTAGTCTCTCGCAGTCCAGACAGTTGGGGAAGGTGATGAGTAGTCACTCTGTCTAGACAGTTAGGGAAGGTGATGAGTTGTCTCTCTGTCTAGACAGTAAGGGAAGGTGATGAGTAGTCTCTCTGTCTAGACAGTTAGGGAAGGTGATGAGTAGTCTCTCTGTCTAGACAGTTAGGGAAGGTGATGAGTAGTCTCTCGCAGTCCAGACAGTAAGGGAAGGTGATGAGTAGTCTCTCTGTCTAGACAGTTAGGGAAGGTGATGAGTAGTCTCTCGCAGTCCAGACAGTTGGGGAAGGTGATGAGTAGTCTCTCGCAGTCCAGACAGTTGGGGAAGGGGATGAGTAGTCTCTCGCAGTCCAGACAGTTGGGGAAGGTGATGAGTAGTTTCTCGCAGTCCAGACAGTTGGGGAAGGTGATGAGTAGTCCCTCTGTCCAGACAGTTGGGGAAGGGGATGAGTAGTCCCTCTGTCCAGACAGTTGGGGAAGGGGATGAGTAGCCTCTCGATGTCCAGACAGTTGGGGAAGGTGATTGTAGTCCTTCAATGTCCAAACAGTTGGGGAAGGTGATGAGTAGTCCCTCTGTCCAGACAGTTGGGGAAGGGGATGAGTAGTCCCTCTGTCCAGACAGTTGGGGAAGGGGATGAGTAGCCTCTCGATGTCCAGACAGTTGGGGAAGGTGATTAGTAGTCCTTCAATGTCCAGACAGTTGGGGAAGGGGATGAGTAGTCTCTCGATGTCCAGACAGTTGGGGAAGGTGATGAGTAGTCCCTCTGTCCAGACAGTTGGGGAAGGGGATGAGTAGCCTCTCGATGTCCAGACAGTTGGGGAAGGTGATTAGTAGTCCTTCAATGTCCAAACAGTTGGGGAAGGTGATGAGTAGTCCCACAGTGATACATATTTTATTTCAATGGCAGTCCTCTTGTTAGGGTGGCCTTTATCAGTCTCTGTGCACAGACAGACTTCCCTTCACAGTGTCAGTGTGTTTTACCACATGTTGTGTGACTTTTAGCAGGAAACCCAGTAGCCTCAGCAAGATCTCCAGTTAAATATGTGACTGAGTTGAAGCATGATCTTGAATCTGCAGACATATGTGTGTCTGTAGTTGTTATAATAAGCATTGGAAAACAGCTATTAGCATAATAGCAAGCATTGTTTCCCTTCCTCAGTGACCTTTCCTGACTGGTAGTCAGCTGGATGTTTACATTTAACTCTGTGGTGCTCTGTGTCTGGTTGCTGTACTGCTGGAACAGCTAGCTTCAATGCTCTGTGCTAGGGCTGCTGACGCGTGCAGATGCTCAGGTGCGTGATTGTTAGGTTGAGCTCGTGTGCACATGTGTAAGAAAATGTTTGTCAGCGTTTTGTGTTCACGCCTGCGTGTGTGTGTGTGTGTGTGTGTGTGTGTGTGTGTGCACGGCGGCGTCGGCCTGCGTCATCATTATGCCTTCTCTGTGTTAGCGTGTTAATCCCGAGCAGCTCGCCGGTCTCAGTGTCATGGCAGTTGACACATGCCGACGCTTAGGTCACTGAGGATTAATTAGAGGAGAGTGGCCGGAATGTAATACCTCAAAATGCTGAAGCCTTGCTGAGAAATACGGGGATACAAAACCAAGACGGAAAATAACACAAACAGTATGCGCGCTCACATGTAAAAAATTATTATTCGGGGCTCGGCAGACAAGCACCCAAGCACCCGAAGGCTCACTCCAGATTAAATTAACAGTTTCTCCAGGTCCCACTGAGGCTCTCGGGTGGCGCAGTTATCTAAGACCCTCTTTTGTATTGCCGAGCTATCTACCACAGTCTAGTTTTGCGGATTTGGGCTGACTGGTAACTCCATCGGCCAAGCATCTCTCAGGTTGAGGGGCGGCATGGTCGGCAGGGATTTTCTTGTCTCATCGGGCTGTAGCAAGTTTGTTATGAGGGGTCGGGTGCCTGCTTGAATTGGGGTTAGGGTGCCCTTATGTGTTCAACTGTCTTATACACGGTACTGTATGTCCAACCTTTATTCATAGCCACTCGGAATGAATGCCTAATTTAAACGATTAAGTTGTTTCCGTTTCATCCCTTTTCCAAACATTACCATCAACCTAAGCCTAAATGGCTCCATCATCAAAATGTACCTTTACTTTTTTTTAAATGTATGATTAATTTACACACACACATACAAATACAATGAATGTACAAGCTGCTTCTAGTCACCCCTCTACTTGTATCATCTCGCTGTCACTCTACAGAGGTTATACTAATAAATCCCAATCCCCAGTTTTAGTGTAAAATTGTTAAAGCTTTGGATTGACAGATCCCCCAGTACACTTCAACACTGTGTCTGCCTGTTCGGGCTGCGAGCTATTTGAGACGTGCACAGACTCACGGGCACATGGCCACACGCGCTCTGCTGTACGTCACGCTGTCGGCTCTCGTTGTGCAGCCTGGTGTGAGATGGGGATTGAGGATTGCAAGGTCTAAAGCTAGATAGGGATATAGCCAGCCAGCTGTAGGTTACGTTCCCAAAGGTGCCCTATTCCCCAGGCAGGGCACTGCCTTTGACCGGGGCCCACAGAGCACCAATGCTCCGGTCAGTCGGAGTGCAGTTTATAGGGAACGAAATGCTGTGTGGAAAGGTGAGCGTGGCTTGATTGATGGCCCCTGCCTAGAGCATGACCTTGCAGTCGCCGGAGCCGGGGAAGAGATGCATTCACCACCCGGGTAATGAAGAGCCGCGGCAGGCTCCGCATGGATGTGGTGGTTGTGTTCGGCCCATCAGTCAGCCTCGCACGTCGTACAGCAGAGCAGGGATGGGGATGGGGAGGGGAGGACGGAGGGTGAGGAGACATGAGGAGAGAGGTACAGGAGAGAAGTGGGACGGGAGGCAAGAGGAGACGAATGAGGAGAGGAGTGATCGGGTGAAGCAGAGAGCCACCAATGCCTTGATTTCCCCAGACACGCTGATTGTTCTCTATGCACACACACACACACACACACACACACACAGTCGGAGGGAAGAACAAACACACTCACACAGGAGCGCTCACACCTACGTAAGCATAATGTCGGAGAGGTACAAGCACACACACACACACACACACACACACACACCTCCCACCAATAGGTTTATCAAAGCCTGGGGGCAAGGGGATCCTCGTGGGACATCTGCTTCTCTGGTTCCAGCCTGGTGCTTCGGTCCTCTCACATCTCATCAGGAATCCTCTGTCTGGAGCCAGCCAAGCAGGTGAGAGGGCGGGAAAAGCATGAAAGAACCAGAGGAGAGCAATGGCTTTATTCAGCAGTGTTCATGCCTCCCAGCTTTATATATTTAGGATGTGGAATAACACAGCATACCGATTAGAATGGAGATTAAGTAGACAGAAACTAACAGTGACACTGACAGACAATATGTCTCTATAGAGTCTCGAGCCTATGACCTTTTATAGAATGAGAGGAAATTTGAATCACCACACAAGCCACCCTACGTCTTTCTCCTCTACCCTTCAACACTTCCCCAAGACCTAAGAGCACATAAGAGAAAAGTATGTTTTCTGTCAAAATAATAGAACAAAAGTGGGTATCTGCCACATTTTTCCTCAGGTTTTTTATATTGCATTTTTCACTGTTAAAGAAATAATTCATGAAGAAAAACGAAAATGTTGGATTGAATAATTTTTTTTCACATAGCTCCCCTAATGGCCAAACTTAAATATAACTATGTATTAGAACACGCCTAACAAACAGTGCACTTAACCGCCACCTTCTAGCAATTGTTTTGCTGAAGTAAAATCTGCTTACTTTTTCTGAGTTGTGTGGGTCTCCCACCTAGCTATCTTCGAATGTGTGCCATATCTGCAGGTCACTCTGGGAAGGAGTGTCTGCTAAATGACTAAAATGTTAATGTGATTGTATATCAGACTTTTCAACAATTTTTGCGTTTTAGCCTTTTCAGTAATGGGCAGGCCAAGTATGGTGTTCGTTATTTCTGAAAGCATATAAGTGAATACATTAAGTTAACTTGAGCTTTTCTAAGAACTACTCCTCTGCTGCTTTGTTATAATTGACACAAAGTGCATGCCACTCAAATATAGCTCTTGCTGGTTTCTGTTGCACTAATGTCGGCCCTCAAAACCAGTGAGGCTTTTGCCCCAAAAGAACCCAGGGCTAATGTCCCAAAGGCCCAGGTCAGTTGATACCCCAATGAAAGCAACAGGCGATTTAGTGGTCGGATTGCGTTGCTTGATGAAAGTGCTGTCTGACAATAAGTGTTGTTGTTTTATAGGCAGAATAGACACTCCGCTCTGAATCTAACTTTGGAAAAATGATCTGAAAGGGCCCGGCTTTGTATTTTGTTACTTAGAAATAGTGGAGAATACAGAGATATCTTCATCCAAGCATTTGACAATTCCCTGGTATCAATATTGTTGGTAGAAGTCTAAGCTCGTCACCTGGCTAATGTTAGTGTTTTTAGTTTTCTGTTTTGATTTGAGCTGTGAATTTATTACCATTGTGATTTTAATTTTCTTTATGAGATTACATTAAATAAATTTCAGGTTGTCTGTGAATCTTTTTTTATCATTGTGAAACATTGAGTTAGTGCTGCGTACGTATCTTGGCCAGTACACTCTGGAACAAGAGATTTTTAATCTCAATGAGCCTTTCCTGGTAAAATAAAGGTTAGAAAAAGACATTCTCACAACCTATCAGTTGGCGTCTAGGGAGGAGTCGTATCGTTCTTTGGGGGTGACCTTACTGAATTAAGTTTCTGTTATCTTTTGGTATTGGCAAATCAAAATTGGGCAATATTAATGCCATTGGATCGTGTAAATAAATAAATGTAGATTCCATCCATTCTTAGCTGAGCCAAGACCATAATCACTATCAATACTGAGTATCATCTAGCAGTTAAGATATTTGAAAGAATATGATGTTTAAAAAAACAACCTGATATATTTCCCTTACTATATTTCCTGCCCATCAAATGCAAAGATCCACCACCATACAACACTTTGGGAATTAAGATTTTTTAGCATGACCATGGCTCTTTTTAGCATGACCATGGCTCTTTTTAGCATGACCATGGCTCTTTTTAGCATGACCATGGCTTTTTTTAGCATGACCATGGCTCTTTTTGCGCCAAACCCGCCTCAGGTGTTAGTTGTTGTCTGGTTACATTTTGTTGTCTGGTTAAATGTTTTGAGTGTTCCATGAATTTTGTTGTCAGGTTAAATGTTTTGAGTGTTCCATGCATTTTGTAGTCTGGTTAAATATTTCGATTGTTCCATGCATTTTGTTGTCTGGTTAAATGTTTTTAGTGTTACGTGCATTTTTTTGTCAGGTTAAATGTTTTTAGTGTTCCATGCATTTTGTTGTCAGGTTAAATGTTTCAAGTGTTCCGTGCATTTTGTCT
>JACXGJ010010180.1:11038-22583 GCA_016801105.1 Esox niger | reverse complement strand
AGAGACGTGGTATACAAAGGGAGAGACGTGGTATACAAAGGCAGAGACGTGGTATACAAAGGGAGAGACGTGGTATACAAAGGGAGAGACATCGTATGCAAAGGGAGATATATTGCTGCACTAGAAATAGCCATGAGCTGTTCATTTTGATCTCAGATGATTAGTAATCAATTAATTCCCTATGATGTGTACAGAATATGTCATAGCAGCAACACGCCACCTTCAGGCCAAACGTCTGTGTAGAGAAACTGTGTGAGATGAAAGCATGCATGTGAGGTTCCTCTATCAGAATACAGTATGAATCTCTGTATATAGGTGCGTGGGTGGAAGGCAGCTGTGATTTCAAGCAAGTGTTTAAAGATGTGAGTCCATCTCAGAATGAAGGAAATTAAAAGGCTGACAGGGAGAAAGAGCTGCATTGCAGACAGCTTCTGTTTGCGGATCCCACTGAAAACAGACATTTTGTAACCCAACATTTCCCCATTGGATAGTTAACAGCTGCAACTAAACGCAGCTAGACAACCAACACTTCTAACAGAGAAAACTGTCTTGAAGCAATTAACCCCAAAATGCAATCAATGACCAGGTTGGAATTCCAATGTCTTTGACGTGACAGGGAGCTCAACTCCTTTACGGACGAAGGAGAATACGAGAGCCTCCTCCTTTCTTGCAATGTCAGGGCGACCAGCAGAAAACGGACCTCTACAACGGTTGGGCTACAGACTCACATATGAGCACAGACAGGGGTTAGGCTCCTTACACAGCCACACAAATAGCAATATAAGACCACTCAGCCAACTGCGGCCTCCTATTGAGACGGAATAATGGTCACCCAGGCCTCTCATTCCAAATCAACCCCACTGCCAGCCTTAACTTCCGTACAACTTTGACAAAACACCACAAGAGCAAGCCTGATACCACCTGTATACCGAACGGCAAGTTGTTTCCAACACGCTTTTGAACTTTAACCTTGTGGAGACAGGTAGTAAGAGGCAACCAGGGAAAAATGCGTGACAGAGACTCTGGTGAGATCCCTACTTAAACAGCATGGGTGGGATATCATACAAATTAGGGAGGAGGTAACAACACCACTAAAATTCGGATTCTTACAACGATGGCCTGGTTTCCCCGCTCTCTGTAACAAACATTCCAATCCCTGCCTCTCCTTTGGTACACGAACATTGCAACAGGAAGTGGATGAAAGCTGAAGAGACTGACACCCCCATTAATCACAAGAGATCCCATTAACACTAGGAACCTGTCTGTCAAACCCTGCAGTCTGAGACTTAAAAGTTTCACCACGAGAAAGGCCTAGGCTGTAGAGGACTACAAAGACAAGAGTGGAAAAAACAAAGATGAGAGAGAGGATTTTTTTTAAAGCAACAGGGGAGTAGTAGAGATGAAGGCAGACAGACACAAAGAGAGAGACAGAGACCGACAAAGTGAATGGAAAGAGAAAAAGAAGTGTTAAATCAAACACAAAGAAGCCACGTCAGATCACCCTCCCCTCCCTCTCACCATCTGCAGGGGCCTGTTACAGAGGTCCCTCTCGGTCACCAGCCTCTCCTGATCCGTGACGTAAAGGCCCTTCTGGGCCAGGCCCTGGATGACGGCATGGTGGCCCACCAGGGGCTTGGCCGCGTCCCCCTTCAGGATGAGACTTCCCGCCCGGCAGTAGAGGTCAGCGGACAGCAGCAGGTTGGCCACAGGGGGCTTTAGGTGTTCCTGGTCATACTGGTCGGTGTAGAAGGGCTCCTTCAGGTCAGCTGGGACTCCGTCTGTACAAGAGAGGACCGCGGAGTACATAGATCATCACTTCACAATGATCTATGTACGTATGTACCGATATGAACCCAAACACAATTATACTGGTTATGGAACAAGACATTTTCAGTTCATTATCACTTCCAACTTACTCATTAACACTACATTTATTTAAAAAAATAGAAAATAGAAAAACAAGGTAAGTGAGAAATACAACAACACTGAGAAAGAGAGGTTCAGAGGCTGTAGTTTGAGAAACATGTAGGCGCAAAGGAGAAGGCCTCTTTCAATCCTAACTCTGCATAGTACCTCAAAATGTTGCTCAATCACGTGCTTGACAGATGATAAGAATATATGTATTACTAGTTAATCTAGAACATCTGAACATGTTGAAAGCAGTATCTTCAGAGGGTAGACATTTCACCCCAGGGATGCTGGCAATTGTGGTAGTGCATTCTTTCCCCACCATAGAACATGGGTGGGATCCCAGATCCAGAACCCTTGAAATCTATGGGCACAATCGGAGAAATAGAACCCTTTAGATCTATGGGCACCGTTGGAGATATAGAACACTTCAGATCTATGGGCGGGATCCCAGATATAGAACCCTTTATATCTATGGACGGGATCCCAGACATAGAACCCTTTAGATCTATGGTTGGGATCCCTGATATAAAACCCTTTAGATCTATGGGCGGGATCCCAGATATAGATCCCTTTAGATCTATGGGCGGGATCCCTGCTATGCAATACACAATATGCAATATGAGTTGCAGTATGTTACCATGGAGACTACAGTAAAAGCGGACCCTGATCAATTCATGTAATCGCCACGTCTGGCTCTCACAGAGCTTCCCTCGTCTGTGTGTGTGTGTATGTGTGTGTGTAAGAGACACAGAGAAAGACAGGTAATTATTACTGTATTTTATAATGTAATTTTGACAAAGAACACATCATTATTTCCAGCGAAAGCCTGGGAGCAGTCAGGGTTAACTGCCTAGCTAAGGAACAGAACATATTTTTCATTCAGTCGGTAATAACCATTCCGGTCACAGGTCAGACGCTCCGTGCACTAGGCTACCATTTCAGCAGTGTTTGCCAAACACCCTCACATGGACACGCTCATCTCCAGACAAGCATCGCACACCTGGTTAAAGCCACGGAGGCTAAGGCCTTCGTCCACTTGGTCTTCACACCCCTCACATTCTCGGATATGTAATCTCCACTCCACTTCTACTGACAGATAACGGTAACTCAATTTAACAAATGACCATGAAAGATCATACTTTGCAATCATTTATTTGTCAAAAATCAACAGAAATGCCATTTCAAGACATGGAAATAAGAAATCACCCCTAGCTTCTAAAGCTGGTGCTGAAATAACTTCAGGTAGCCATTATTTTTACTTTCTGTCAACTAGGAGCCATTTTTTTCAACTCTTCTTTTCAGTACTGCTTCAACTAGGACATTTTCAAAGGCTTACTTGCAGGCACTGCCTACTATACACCCCACATACATCATTTCGATGGGAATGAGATCTGGGCATTGACTCAACCATTCCATAAGCAGGACAATTGTCCTGTTGACCATGTTGGACCACATCAAAAATCATATGAAGCATACCTTTAATTGTTCCAAGAAATAATGATTGTATTCCAAAACATTTATGACACAATCATTGGCACAACAAAATATGATCTAAATTCTGATTAAGATGTTACATTTTAAAGTTTATTTGAATCATTGGGAACTCTTAAGTTATCATGCAAGACATCTTGTCACTGGGGTATAAATATGAGGTGACCCTGGATAAACTCCCTTAGTAATCCATTAACATGGGAAATGCCAAAGAACCCAAATACGATGAAAAAAGGTCTGCCAGTCTATAAAAAAGTAGATACAAACCTGAAAATACCAATCATGACTTTTAAATAAGAAATGTACAACAGCCTGTCTGGAAGGACCTGTGTATTTGCAAATAAAAATGTACAAACTATGATTAGTCACCACCTCCATGCCAACAAGTTATTAGTAATGGTTGCCAAAAGAAAGCTTCTGCTATAACCAAACCACAAACGAAAGCGCTGTGAATTTACTAAATGTCATCGGACCTTTGATTGGAACCAGGTTCTATGGTTGGATGAGACTACATATAAATGTAAATATAGCCATGCTCCTGAGGAAAATAACCCAATCCCTACTGTGAAGTATGGTGGTGGATCTGTGCTTTACTTCCAAAGGCCTGGGGAACTTTGTTAGGACACATGGCAACATGGATTCCATCAAGTACCGGGAGATTTTATGGGGTAAAAAGTTGAAGTTCCAGCTCGACCGAGTTAAACTCTAGCTTTAAATGTAACTGTATATGCCTTTTACCTGCTTAACAACTAAAAATAGCTGCTGCACACAGCAGCAGCACGCCTGGCAGAGTTCCACCAATGGAGATACCCAGGGTCTGGTGGGGTCAAAGGGTACTTAATACGTTTGGTCCACTGAAATAAGGACACGAGGCATCGTTACACTAAATAGTGAAACACAAGTAGCCTCAAATAAAAGCTATAAATCTATACTTTGACCTCATTTGAAGTGATTGATTTTAAATCCAAATTATAGGAGCACCGAACCAAAAGAAGCAAAAACATTATATATGCAGGGAATTGTACGAACGAGTTGGTATGACAGTATGTATGTATATACACACATATTCTCATGTTCTGTTTAATCGTTTCTGTGTGCCTGCAGCCTATTCTGAGCTGTGAGCCAGCAGTACTCTGAGCCCAGCTCTGCCGCTAACCTCTGGGATTGAGATGCAGTATTTTTGGAATTATCCTATTTCATTCAGACCTAATTGAAAGTACACAGGGCATCTGGTTGAAAGATCATGTACTGTATTTTCCAATATCGTGGAGCAACAAAATATAATCTGCTCACAAGCAACTGCTGGAGCCTTTTTTATCTGTCTGCAGAAAACTGCGTGACATTTGGTCAGATCAGTTGAGGGATATTACTTACAGGCAGGTTTCCCCTCACAATACAGAATAAGGTGTTTATTTGAGTGGCGCATGCGTCGTAATCCAAGGTATGATCATACAGTATGTAGATTTATGTTGATCCTTAAGAAAAACATAAAAGCTAAATTATCTGTTTAGTCAGTCAAGTGAATACAAATCCAGATGTCTTGTTGAGGTTCAGTGCTCTAGGTTTTATACATGATTATGTCTCACGCAAGTCCCCAGTAGCCTAAAGAAAACATCTGGATTTCTTCATTGTAGATTTCATGGTCAACTAAAAGCATTACAAACCACCGGAGAAGAAACCATAAGGGTTCATCAAGAGGCTTAGATTAGAAGTACCAGAATGGGTTGTTCTTTTCAGGTCCTCCGGGATGAAATACACTGGATTCCTAACCATAACCCTTGCATACCTGAGACCACTGACCTGTGGGACACTTTCTTTGGTTGGAGCAGCATCCACCAAGCTGGGTGTTTTGTAAAAACACATTGTGACAACTGCTGATGCAAACAGGGCTTTAGAAATAAATGTGATTGATCTTTTAGTTATCTAATGAATGAAATCAATCCCGGCTGCTTGGGGCCAGCTTTTTAGATTAGATTCAACTTTGTTGTCATTGAACAGTACAAGTACAGTACAACGAAATGCATTCCTTTGGTGTACTCCTGAATACACCAGAGATTTGAATACTAATGAGATTAATACCAGCATTCTTGGGATCTTGTGTTAGTGAATTAGCTGTGTGGCAGATTGGATGACACCTTCTACTGTATGTAGGCCTGCTCTCTATGGTGTTGTCACAGATAATGTCAGCGAGACAAAGGCCAAAAAAGAAGGCTTGAAGCCCAGCGGTGCTGATGGTGATCAGGGTACTACTTACAGCCCTTTGACGAAACTTTCTGTGTGTGTTCTACGTCCCTAAATTAAGTCAACAGTAGGCCTGCATACACAAGTACAGACTGTCCTAATCCTTAGGCCAAACGCTGGCTATATCCCACAATAAATGTTCAGAAATGACCTAATAAGACAGTAAGGACAAGAAGATCTGCACTCAGACGTGATGTCAGAACCATTTTTAAATGTCAGCTCTTGTCTCCTCGATCTCCAGGCTTATATCAATACGACGTCAATGAAACAGTTAGAGGCGCAGTCACTGAAATGCTTCACATAGACCTTTGCAGTACACATATTGAGCCTAGCAAGCATCTCTAATTTCCACAGAGAATCTGAAATCAAACATGTTTCTTCAGTCCCGCCCTTCTCCCAGTCCACAGCCAGTCCCAGAAGTACAACCTTGACTGGTTTAATGCTACATTCCGCATCAGTGAGCTGGGCCTCGCTGTACTGACGACTCGGGTCTATTTTCGGTGGATCGTTGACAATCAACACTCACTGCAGTTCTCATCGACATGCTGAGGTGTGAGACACTCGGCCCGATGATTCACATGATTCTTGCACTGTTCATTTGTGCTGTTTGACATACCAGCATGGAATACGTGACAGCTGTTTCTGTTGAAGAACCAAAAGGCTACCTGTTCGTGCCTCCTACATTATCCCCACTTGTTATAGGCCTACTTCAGTAGGTGTACTGTAGATATAAACCAATATGACCCTTTTAAACCCCCTTTTTAGCTGTATCTTACCATTATTATATGAAATATTAGCTACATTTTCCTACTGGGACACTGATAACATGGACCAACGGCGATTACCGTGCTATTAACAATGTAACAACTACAGGATAGTGCAAGTCCGGCCATAGGTAGGATGCTACGGAGAGGACCTGTCGTACTCCGGGTCTCAGACAGAAAACACCCGCAATCTAGGGGAAATTGATGAGACCATCTATAGCGTCCCTCCACAACAGATGGCCAATTGCCACCAGAATGGATGATAACCGATCACGCACTGATTCTTTTTCGAATTAGCAGAGGTCCCTTTGGGAATTGTGCATGTTGATTTTGGAAGCATACAGCTCCTCTTGGGGACACCAAATTAACTGGTAAAATTGATCTGTATTATACACACACATCCAGGTCACATCAATAATGCACATGTTTTCCAGTTTTAATGTGGTTTACACTGCGTGCGGTGAAATGTTATGAGAGTACTATGTTACTGCAGGGAATAGCTGAACTGTTAACAAAATATGCTTGAAAAATAAACGCATTATGATTACCAAATAAATCTTTCCAAGTATGCTTTGAACAGAACGCCACCTACCTGTTCCAAATGCTTTGGCCACTAGCCATGTGAGGCTACAGCCTATTTTTGCTCGTGAAAAATCATAATGATCAAAAGACTGTATTGCGGGAACAATGTAGGTCTTTTTCGTTTCTTTCACTTCACCCATCATAAAAATACGATGTGTCAATTCCAGCCGTCGGAAACCCAATGGTTACTATGTAGCAAATGAAGTCGATGACATCCCACCAAAGGAATTAATGTACCGAATTTTACTTGATATGCCAGCCTCTAATGACTACATAAATGTAGAAATCGTTGAAGGAAACGTGGAGGGTTGACTGCAAGCCATCGGTGTGGTATTGTCCAACTCCTGTGAGTCAAAAAGAATCGTGGAAGTGGCGCCTCTCCTTATGTTTTTCATCCATTCTACTGCTACCAGTTGAAATGAGGTTCGTTGAATAGCTGTCAACCTAGCTAGTTATGAATCTCAGAAAGATTTGTTCAAATGGAGGGCGAAAAACATTCGTATTCGGGAAAGTCCTTGACATCAAGTACAAACTGGTTTCGCCCTTCCAAGTTCATTCACATTTCTCCCTTTGGATATATTATTTTTGTCCTCTATTCAATCTGTGTTTTCCTTGGTTGTTGCGGTTTTCCTGCCGCACTGAGGCTGAAAGAGCTACACAATTGCGCGTGCGCATATCAGTCCAGGACTACATACAAAAGACTTAGGGTCCAAATAGTGGAAAATGCACGCATTCGTTTGGTTTGATTTGTTTGGATACAATCCTGTCCTGTATGTTGGTATATTGAATGCACTGCTGGAGATATAAACATACAATTGGATATATCTTACTGATAAAATTCGATTTCAGTATCAATGACCCCTATAATAGCCGGGTATAATATCATAAATAGATACATTTGCTTAGTTTGTATTATATTAAGGCCTTATATTGTGAGTTGCAGGTATATGCAGCGCGATTAAAATACCACTTTTTGTTGATATTTGTAGTAAGATTTCCCCACCGAGAACATTTTATTATTTAAATTTGACATATATTTATGAAAAAAAATGTTGCTGTGATGGGCACCTTCACGTGACGTTGTCAATTTGATTAGAAGAGGCAAGCAATCTAACGTGCTAATTTATTAACTGGGCCTACTAACGCGTGGAGTTGGCCTGTACAATAAACAACATTACCCAGCAGCATTCACGCAGCCGTTGACATCATCAATACGAGTCAGCTTTCGGAGTGAGTGACGGTGAAAAAGATACTTTATGATACTGTTTTGGATGTTTATTTCCGTATCTGCACATTTAAAACAATATATTTAACAGCATACCGTGTAGTTTGTTTGCTGTTACATATCATGGTAGGTAGACAATATATTTGGTATTTGTATCGCTACGTAATTGCCTTATTAGCCTTAGCTAACGCTAGCTGATGCCTGTCCCATTCCAATGTGATTATCGCACTACTGTATCACTGAGAGACTTTGAATACAATTCATTAATCTGGAAAAATGTTTATGCCAAGAGCTCTGAAAGTGAAGAGACACACAGACGATACATGCCAGGTTGTCAAGAAAAGGGGCACTGTGAGCCAGGAGACGGGATTCAGCGATTGCACAGGACAAACCCCTATCCTTCATAGTTTCTGCACAACTCCTGTTGCTTTTGAGGAGACGGACACTGAAACACTGATGACGGTTGACTGCCTGGGCACTATCCTTCCGACCGTAGAACAGTGTACAGAGAGCTATGAATCAGCCCCGCAGTGCCAACAGTCCACTGAGTCTGACCCAGGAGACAGTGACGATAATGACGAGCCTGTTAAATCCTCAAAAAAAAGCCAAAGGTGGCCAGAACCGGGCGAGCCCGTATGCGTGATGTGCGGCCGTTTTGGGGAGTACATCTGCGACAGCACCGACAACGATGTGTGCAGCTTGGAGTGCAAGGCCAGTCATCTGGCTAAAATGGGTATGGGCACAGGCGGAAGTGCCTTTAACCGTAACACAGCCGACGAGAGGACCTCCCCGAGTGGACAGCACGCGGCAGGCCGTGGCAACAGCAGTGTTGAGGACTTGGACTATTCCTACGAGGAAGACGCGTTTATCTCTGGGTTGACGGAGGAGCAGGTGCGACGTGTGAAGCAGGAGTTGGGCATTGCCACGGAAGGCAGGGAGGTTGGAAGACCCATTGTTGAGTTCGAGCACTGCAACCTCCCGCCGACCCTTGCTGCCAACCTGAAAAAGGCTGGGTACGAAGCGCCCACCCCGGTTCAGATGCAGATGGTTCCTGTCGGGTTGACCGGCCGGGACGTAATTGCCAGTGCTGACACAGGCTCGGGGAAGACTGTGGCCTTTCTGCTGCCTGTGGTAGTGCAGGCTATGAAGGTATGGTTTTAGACCAGTGTTAGTTGAAGACTGTTATGGTGCGGTATGGTATGAAATGCTCACCGTTTTGTAGATCGTGTTGCGTTTTTGTCAAGTCCAATTGTATCCGTGCATCCCTTCTGAAGGTGCCTACGTGATTTTAAAGAAGCAAAGTAGGATTTTAAGTTAAAAAATAAGCCTAATCAACACTTAGCTCAGTTAGCTGTATTGTATTTTAGCCAGCTAAACGTTGAAAATCGAGCAGGGATACAAATCTATAATGTTTAATTTGAAAGGAGCGTTGAACATGACAAGTCTAGTTTGACAACCACATATTGTCAGGATTTGATATAAAATGTTTATCACTACTCATCCAAGTGTTCACATCACATTGCAGTACCATGTACCACAATTTATATTTAAAAAAATGTATATAATTTGAAAATGAACCCTGTACTTTAACCATATTCTTGTAACTGTCCCAGAATTCCCAGCTTTTTCAAAACAAAATCAATCTTATTCCGTATTCACATTCCCTTGCTTCCTCCAGCATCAGAGACGAGTGGAAGGTTGTCCAGGCGGTCCGACAGCCCTCGTCCTGACACCCACCCGGGAGCTGGCCATCCAGATCGAGAGGCAGGCCAAAGAGCTGGTGGTGGGCGTGGCCAACATGAGGACTGCCCTGCTGGTTGGGGGCATGCCGCTGCCACAGCAACTCCACCGCCTCAAGAGGACCAACAAGGTACAGTATTGCCTCATCTTTGGTAACTGTCATAGAGCGGTGTACTATAGGCCGGAGCACTGGACAATGTTGAATAAGAGATGTGAATTTCTTTCAAAATTAGGTAAAGAAGAGATGTAGCTTTCCTTCAAATTGGTGTTGGATGTTTCTTCATCCTGTAGTCAATGGGCCAAGAGGAAAATTTAATCCAGGGTTAAGTTTTCTTCAAAGCCAATATGAACTTCAGCTCACTTTAACAGTCAGCTAAAAATCAATGGACGTAATAAAGGCATGTTTCTTTTATTTTTATGTCTAAAGCACCTTAACAAAAATTCAAATATGGAGTTTGCTGAAGAGTTTGTAATGGCTGAGTAAAGAACCTACATATGGATTAATTTATCCTGTTGGTGTTAAGTGGTTTTAAAATGTTTTGACAAATTATTTTACAGCGTGACATAATTAAGAATATTACATGATGAAATGGCAATTTTATATGCCCTTAACACAATTTCCCTCACAGCACCCATTTGACTTTACATTCACTTTTCTCCAGATAATAATAGCCACCCCAGGACGACTTCTAGAGATCCTGAAGCAGAAGGCAGTACAGCTGGATGGAGTGAGGGTTGTGGTTGTTGATGAGGTAAAAATACCTCATACCATTCTGCATATGGCTGTTTCAGTTCATGAATTGATATGGCATTGACCAAAACCCTCTGTGAAATAATACTATTTAACATTTTTGTGGACCAAAAAGTGTCGCTCTAACAAAGGTCATTCCAACACAATATTGACTTACCTTGGTCGATTAGGAGATGAGAAACTAATATGTGAGCTTTTAAATGTATGTAGTTAGTTGAACCCACATGCCTGTGTGTATTTATTTGTACAGAACTGTTATCCAAAATGCTACAATAACTCTTGTATTCACGCTGAAGGCAGACACCATGTTAAAGATGGGCTTCCAGCAGCAGGTCCTGGAGGTTCTGGAGCACGTCCCCGATGAACACCAGACCCTGCTCACGTCTGCCACAATCCCGCAGAGCACAGAGCAGCTGGCAGCTAGGCTAACCCAGGACCCGGTCCGCATAACCATCGGTGACAAGAACCAGCCCTGCGCCAACATTCGCCAGATCGTACTCTGGGTCGAGGAGCCGTCTAAGAAGAAGAAGCTCTTCGAGATTTTAAATGTATGTGTAAAATTGGAGATATGTTCTATTTATATTGTTTTATATATTTTTCAAAACAAAACCGTGGCATTATCATTCCTGTTAATTATTTCATTGTAATTAGAGGGTTTTAAGTTTAGGTTTCAGTCTGTGGATACTATGGTGAGGTAGTGCAGACACCCATCACAAAGTGTTGTTAACTCTGAAGAGTGGGAATTCCTGGGGCTTCTAATGACCACTCTCCCAATGAACCATATTTAGACTGCTGTCACTGCAGCCCTTCCCCCCGTCCAGAGGAATTGGGTAGCCCTCC